>JAJJMB010017633.1:6683092-6937438 GCA_023531105.1 Papaver atlanticum
CTCCAATCTGTAAACATTTCTGTCCACCCCCTAGAGAATCAATAAAGATGGATTAGTTCTTAAGGGCCATGGTTTCCGCAGTTTTTCACACAATCATTTTGCTTAATATGAGCAGAGGAAGTCTCTGAATGAATTAAACGTAACACCATGGGTATTGACCAGTAGATCCGTATTATCCATCTAAAGGATCTGGATCCTTTTAATTTCCATGGCATAAAAGGCCAAACTGCTTTGCCTTCATCACGAGTTGTTCGGCCAACCCTATGAATAATATACTCCTGAATAGTGGAACACAAACACAAAATCTAAGAAATACAATAAAAAGAATCACCTTGTGGAAGAAAAAAGAAAGTGTAGAAAGACATGGGTGCAAAGAGAAGGCTAATCTGAAGGATCATATGGTACGATCCAATCTTACAAGTTTGATATACATACAAAGGATATGCGTAAGAATTCTTTGACTAGATACAAAAAAAAATGTATTTGATTATCAAAGACAGATTAGATAGGTTGCAGATAATAATGTATGCGTAAGAATTTTGTGCATAACAAAATTCTTTTCCTTACCTTGCAAAAATCAAAGAAGGTCGATGTATGTTTCCTCAGATTTTATTTTCCATGGATATCAAAGAAGTCCACATGAATGTATCTGAGAAGCTCCGAGTGATATTTTACATAAATACATGATGAGAAGAAACCCATCACTTTATTTGACAGATTCCTCTTCAAGCTAGCATATAGCATGAAGAACCTATTTTTACTAGGCACCATACAGTAACCTTGCTGCAATCCGTCCACTGCGGACGACATTCAAAAAAATATTTTGTCGAATTTACTTGCAGAAAAGGTTAGCATGTAAGCAAAAATCTTTAATATTATATGTTTACCTTGGATCTTCCCTCATCCACATCAATATACAGAAGAGTATTCTAAAATGATAAGCGCGCAAGATCTTCCTCCTGCAATATGTATTGCCTAGATTAGGTTATTAATGGACGATGATAACTGGGATTACATAGGATTTAATGTCATATACAAACCTTATTAGTTTGGGTAGCAGAAAACGAAGTTGTCCGTATTTTCTCATGAACATCAACAATTTATACAGTCAGCTTGAATGTAAATCATAGGCTTACGATTACACATAAGGAAATTCAGTCAATATTGGCGAGTGGTTTGGGAATAAATGCACAAAGCTATGGTACTTGAAATGAACTGTAATAATAATACTCACACAAAGATACTAGACTAAGTACTATGGGCTAGATTTGGCTGCTAGATTAGACAAAAAACGTTGTCTATTTTTTAACGCTACTTCTCTCTCTAGATATATCTCGCATGTGAAGTAGTAGCGAGATAGTTTCCCCAGATGGTTCAGCGCAGAAAAAATTAACTTTTCGCTTTTTGGTTCAGCGCATAGTGGAATATTCCATGGTATCTACGCTAAATGGAAACGTGGGGCTCCTCTGCGCTAAATGGAAACGCGCCACCAGAGTTTGACCTTTTTTTTTTCCTACACCTAGTTTTTACCATCAGCAATTAAATGTTTATTTAACCATTTTTTCTCACACTCCCGTTACACCACCAACGGATATGTTTCCAAATTTTGAATTTTGAAATGTTTGACAACTTGTTCCAACGGTTGTTTGTTCAAATTGAAAATTTATCAAACTAAGGAATTCTTTCATTATATTGCAAAACAAGGTTACAATGTTCTTTGAAGAAATTAAAAAAGTACATTGAAATTAAAATTCAACTTCAAAAAATTAAAAATGTACATTGAAATTAAATGTTTACTTCTAAATTAACTTCTAATTAAAACTTAAAAATGAACTTCTAAATAACTTAATAGATCACTTTAATTTAGGGGATAGATTCTAAGCCATTACGAACCAAAATCTCTTTCTTCCATTTTTTGTAGAGGGGTTTCTCTCAATCCTCTACTTCATTCATATTTTGGCGTAGGTTCTTCAAGTCATCTTCATAATTTAGGGGATACTACAATCAATAACGAAAGGAAAAAAGAATCAATCACAAGACTAACTAAATTTCATACAAATTTACCTACAAACTTCATTCATTTTCATCACAAATATTCATACAAATTTCATACAAATTTTCATCACGAATAATCATACAGATCATACAAATTTACCTACAAGCTAATCATACAAATTACCATTCATTTTCATCACAAAAAATCCCAAAATTTCAAAAAAAAAATCATCACAAATAATCAAATTAAATCCCCAAAATACTAAAAATCAATTTCAATAATGGATTGTAACACATATCATCTAAATCATCTAATATCAATTTCATAAAAATATCATCATAATCAAAAATCAAAAAACTTAAAACTTAAAACCTAAAATTTAAAATTCTTATTACCCCAATTGATTTTGTGGACGGAATTGAACCAAACCACCCTCAAACGATTCCAATCTTGATGTTGATCAAACCAAATGAGCGAATTGAAGAAAGGATGGAAAAAATCATGATTGAATCAATCATGTAGTTCTTGGCGGAGAAAGAAATGAAAAACAAATGAAGAAGAGGTCGGGTTCTGTTGTTGAAAAGAGGAATTTGGTTGCGCTGAATGGTACAGCACAATCAACTAATTTGAATGGTCAAGCGTTATTTCATTCAGCAAAAAGTGGAAAAAAATTGGCGCTGAACCATTCAGCGCAGCCTCGCTGTTTGGTTGTGCGAATATCCTACTACAGACACTATGCTACTATCAAAACTTCGGACTGGAATGTAGTTGAGACCGTATTAAACCATCACAGCAATTCAGTTACAGTTGCGCTCCTTACGCCTCTGCGCAATTAATTCCCTTAAATAAAGTCCTTTACAGCCCAAGAGTTGCTTCAACTTAATTGAAGACTTTAAACCAATTTTCCTCCCACTGATAAGCATATTTGTGATTTACCTTCTGATCAAAGATCAAGGTGAGTTAGGAAATCGATTGCAATAGACAAAGTCTAGCAAACCTCAAAATCTTATGACTCCCGAAGAGCATCCTAAATTATTTTTCACCTCACAAGTATAAACTTGTGGAATCACAAAGTTTGAGACGAATGAACTTTGTGATTTCTATCTATCTTGTTTATTGGAGAAAGGCTCGACAATTAAACAAGATCAGGATACATGAACTATCAAGATAAAGATAGTTGGACATGGCTTCACGAATCCCTAGGTGAAGTCTTTTTAGTCGTTAAACCAAAAAAGGTTTAAAGGAGAGGACGACTCTAGTTTTCAACTAGGACACACAAGAATATTGTCAGGGATTCAAAGATCCCAGTTGCTTGAGGTTCTCCTTATATAGATTTTCAATATCAAAGTTGCTTTAGATTTAAGCTAAGGTAGCTTTGGAATCAAGCAAT
Source organism: Papaver atlanticum (assembly GCA_023531105.1). Taxonomy (NCBI): domain Eukaryota; kingdom Viridiplantae; phylum Streptophyta; class Magnoliopsida; order Ranunculales; family Papaveraceae; genus Papaver; species Papaver atlanticum. The sequence continues at coordinate 6,686,479 of JAJJMB010017633.1, forward strand.
CAATAGTCACCGTTAGATGAAAAACTTGACTTGAGATTAACATAGCAGAATATACACTCTTTTCCGGTTTGCATACTAGGTATGCATACCTTCCTGGTTCACGAGTCAACAACTTTTTATGGTATGGATACCGGGTATGCGTACCACAAAGTCGCCGCCGAATTATAGCTACGCCATTACGTGTACAGGGTACATGTACAACGTCTCTGGACTTATAACAGTTCTCCCAGTATGTGAACTGGTATGCATACTGTCATGCATCCAGATTTACAATAGTTCTATATCTCTCTCTAATAATCGATCTGAAATATTTCCGAATAACATCAATGATACAAATCACTGTTCCAGGCTATTTTCAAATGATTAAATCTTGAATCATAATTAGGTCATAAACAATAAATTATTATAACCAAATTCATCAAGTACGAACAAATGTTCTTAAGCTTAGCATATTTCGAGAACGATATTCAAGGTAAACTTGACTCGAAATTTCTGTTATGCATATACTGTCTAATTTAGTCATGCGACAATGTCTCATAGATAGAAAGGTGAAAACTTGAGAAATAGGTGGTTCAGTCTTCACTTACCTTTTGTTGAAGAAGTTCTCCAGATCTCCCGTTGATCTTTGCTTTCAAACGGTAGAACGTAGTGATATCCGATACTCAACTACACACTTCTATCCTAATCCGATACTTGACTAAATGTAGACTAGAAATCAAGATATAGTTTTGAGAGCTAAATTTTACAATAAGCTTGAGATAGCAACACTTGTGAGTTCGACCGAGCAATGCTCTAACAGTTACAATAACTTCACTGGAAGAAAAATAACAGATGAGTGAAATATTGTTTATCTGTGTGCGTTAGAACTTCACTCATTTATTTGTAATAGTTTATAATTTTACAATTTTTCTGAAAAATAACATAAATAAAGTAGTATTATAGCAACCAAAATGTCATGAAACGAACAGCAGATTCAATGACTACAATAACCTACTCTCCTAACTTAAGGAAGAGCCTCAATAATCTCATATTATTTTCAACATGAAGAACAGTTCTTACAAGACCCTGGCAATAAATAGCCGTAACATTACTCTATCCCCCCAGAAGAATCTACCAATGGCAAGTTGGCAGCTGGAGTGACATGTTGGACAATCTTCTTCTTCAATTGGGACACATGGAAGACAGGGTGTATCCTAGAAACCCACTAGTAGTTGGAGTTTATAAGCTACATCACCAATTCTTTGTAAAACTTCAAATGGGCCAAAATACCTTGCAGAAAGCTTCAGATTAGTCCTCAAAGCTACATATGACTGTCTGTATGGTTGTAACTTTAAGAACACCAAATCACCAACTGAGAAGGATCTGTCAGTTCTATGAACATCTGAAAACTGCTTCATTCTGTGTTGATCCTTTGTCAAATCTTCCTTTAAGAGTTTAAGCATGTGATTTCTTGCTAACAAGTAGTCTTGCACCGCAGCAACTGAAGTAGTGGCTTGGACAGGGAATGCCAGATGTGGTGGTGTATAACCATATAAGGCCTGAAATGGGGTCATTTTGAGGCTTATGTGGTAGTTAGTGTTGAACCACCACTCAGCTAAGGCCAACCAATTAAGCCACAACTTAGGAGAAGAACTAGTCATGCATCTTAAATATTGTTCTAAACAAGCATTAGTTCTCTCAGTCTGTCCATCAGTTTGAGGATGGTATGAGGTGCTAAGGTTCAACTGAGTGCCTAAGGATTTAAACAAATGCTGCCAAAAAATGCTGAGAAATACCTTGTCTCTGTTTGAAACAATGGAAGTTGGCAAACCATGCATTTTGAAGATGTGGTGCATAAATGTCTTGGCTACAGAGATTGCAGTGAAGGGATGGCTCAAGGAAATAAAGTGGATGTATTTAGTTAGTCTATCAACCACCACCAAGATGACATTCTTCATAAAAGACATGGGTAGGCCTTCAATGAAGTCCATAGAAATGTGCTGCCATGCTGTGTCTGGGATAGGAAGAGGTTGCAGAAGTCCAGCTGGAGAAGAAAGTTCATGCTTGTCACATTGGAAGACATCACACTCAGCAACAAACTGGAATATGTTATCCTTCATCTTGGGCCAATAGAAGTAAGTCTTAGCTATGTTGTAAGTACCCATCATGCCAAAGTGGCCTCCTACAACTGATGAGTGTACTGAGTGCATGATCTGGTTCCTAATGTGTGCACCAGAACCAACATATATTCTAGTTTTATACCGCAAAACACCTTGTTTCAATGAATATGGGCCATCAGATGGAGATATAAGGAGCTGAGATATAAGCTGTTGAGCATGAACATCTGTAGTGTAGCTAGAGATAATGTCTTGAGTCCATTGTGGCTGTGCTACTAACAATGACTGGCATGTTGAGGTAGAATGAGAGACTCTTAATAAAGCATCAGCTGCTTTGTTTTCCAAGCCCTTCTTGTATTTAGTGATATAATCCAGGCCTAGTAACTTCATTAGCCACTTCTGCTGCAAAATAGTAGTGATTCTTTGTTCCATGAAATATTTCAGACTCTGATGGTCAGTATGAATAATGAACTGATGTTGAGACAAATAGTGCTTCCACTTTTGAACTTCCATGACAATGGCCAGTAGTTCTTTTTCATATGTGGATAATGTCAAAGCTTGTGGACCCAATGGCTTACTATAAAAAGCTATTGGCTTGTCTGCTTGCATCAAAACTGCACCCACTCCTGTAGAACATGCATCAGTCTCTAAAATAAATGGTTGAGAGAAATCATGCAAGGCCAGCACTGGTGCAGTTGTCATAGCATCTTTGAGAGATAAGAAAGCTTGTAAGGTTGATGGTGACCAAGAAAAAGAATCCTTCTTCAGCATATCAGTCAAAGGCTTGCATATATTTCCATAACCTTTAATAAACCTTCTATAATAACCAGTCAATCCCAAAAACCCTCTGAGTTGCTTGAGTGTAGCTGGTTGAGGCCAATTCTGCATAGCTGCAATCTTGTAAGGGTTAGCAGCAACACCCTCAGAAGAGATCAAATGGCCCAAATAAGAGAGTCTTGGTTGACCAAAACAACACTTGTTCTTGTTTGCAAATAAGGAATGTTGTCTTAACAATGTGAGAGTTTGAGATAGATGGACCACATGCTCTTCAAGTGACTTACTATAAATCAAGATATCATTAAAAAAAACAAGGATGAACTTCCTCAAAAATGGTTTGAAAATAGTATTCACTAATGACTGAAAGGTGGCTGGAGCATTAGTTAAGCCAAATTGCATAACTCTGAATTCATAATGCCCTTGATGAGTGCGAAAAGCAGTTTTATAAATGTCAGCTAAGTTCATCAATATTTGATAGTAACCAGATTTCAAATCAATTTTCGAGAAAATGATGGCGCCATTTAGTTCATCTAGCAAATCATATATCAATGGAATATGAAACTTATCTTTAACTGTCATGTCATTTAATTTCCTGTAATCCACGCAAAAGCGCCAAGAACCATCCTTCTTCTTGATTAGCAAAATGGGAGAAGCGAAAGGGTTGTGACTCTCTTGGATAAATACAGCATCAAGCATCTCTTGAATCAATTGTTTCACTACTGCTTTCTGCAAATGGGGACATCTATAAGGTCTCTGAAATAAAGGTTCAGAGTTAGGCTTTAAAGGTATTTGATGATCCAATGCTCTCTGAGGTGGTAAAGATGTAGGAGCAGTAAACACATCAGAGAATGACTCTACTACTACAGAGATTTTAGTAGGGACTGGTTCGAAAGGGACAGCTGAGATGGAGAAAAATTGCCCAATAAAGGTGGGTGTGTGGTCCTTAAGAAACTTCATAAATGCATTACCATTAATCATGTTGCAAGTGGGTGAAGAAGAACTCCCCTGAAGAGTTATGTGTTGACCTTGGTGAAAGAAAGAAACTCCAGGCTCTGCTAGGTTGAACACGACATCGCCAAGTTGTTTCAGCCAATCCACTCCAAGAACCATGTCGCAGCCTCCTAGTGGTAAGATGCGTATATCACCAAAAAAGTCAAATCCCTGCATGGTCCATGAAAGTTGAGGACAGATACCTTTGCTGATTGTAGTATCTCCATTAGCTACCGTCACTAACATGTGACCAGTAGGTGCAACAGTGAGACGTAGCTGCTCAGCCAACTTGGCATCCACAAAACTGTGGGTACTACCAGTATCGATAAGAATGAAAATATCCTGTGACTGAATGCGACCAGGTACCCGAATTGCAGTTGGAGTGACCATACCAGTTAAGGCATGGAGGGAGATCTCCATAGGAGAATCGACAAACGAAGAAGGAGAAGAAACATCATACTCTTTCTCTTCACCAGATGATGGAGAACCAGTGTCCTCAGAAGAAACAAACATAAACAGCTGCTGAGTCTTGCAAATATGACCTTGTTTATAGAATTCATCGCAGTTGTAACATAATCCCTTATCACGTCTGACCTTCATCCGAGAAAGGATAAGTCGTTTAATAAGAGGGATAGTTGGTTCCAATTTAGTGGGTGTTGGTGGGAGAGTAACAAATTGTTTAGAATTAGAAAAAGGAGGTTTGGGGGGAGTAGTAATTGGTGATAAAACAAGTTTGATAGATGGAGAGTAAGATGTAGTGGAAGGTTGAAATGGTCTAGAGAATGGTCTAAATCGTTTAGATTGAAAATCGACAGAGGCTTGTTGCATTCTAGCCAAATAGAAGGCATCTGTGTCAGTAGAGGGTTTGAACATTTGGACAGGGTTGCGAATCTCCTCTTTAAGACCACTGATGAAGCTCATAGTATAATAGTCTTCAGATAAACTTGGGTTATGAACTTTCATCAAAGCTTTTAAAGATTCATATCTATCAAAATACTCCTCAAAAGTTGTTATCTGAGACAATTTGTTAAAGCTACCTACATAGTTATCAGTAGCTACATCTTCAAAGCGACAACAAATATCAGAAGAAAATTGAGACCATTCTAGAATAGGTTTACCTTCTTGATAATCTAAAAACCATGAATCAGCTCGACCATCAAAATGAATTGAAGCTAAATCTACTTTATGTTTATCATCAACATTATTCAATTGGAAATATCTCTCACATTTTCGAATCCAGCCTCTAGGATTACTACCGTCAAATCGAGGAAAATCAATCTTAGGGTGGCGAATAAAATTACCAGATCGTGAAATTAGCGCCTGAAGATCAGGAGGAACAACAGCATTAGCAGAAGACTGTGAATCTGGTGCCGCCTCAGAGATAGGAATGCCAAATCGTTGACAAAACAAGGCGATAGTGGATAGAGATTCCTTGACACGAATCATCTAAGCAGATAGAGAACGGAATTCAGAAGTAAGGGTCTTAACCGAATCTTCCAAAGTCTGTAATCGATCTGAATGAAACTGCAACTGAGCTGCAGCATCCTTTACTGTAAAAACTTTCTCTACTCCTCCGGTCATCACTAATGGAATCAGAATCGGAACTGGCTGATACCAATTGTCATGAAACGAATAGCAGATTCAATGACTACAATAACCTACTCTCCTAACTTAAGGAAGAGCCTCAATAATCTCAGATTATTTTCAACATGAAGAACAGTTCTTACAAGACCCTGGAAATAAATAGCCGCAACATTACTCTATCCCCTCATTGGGTGGTGATAACCAATCAAGTGCCCTACAAATGGAAATACATAAATGGGTAAAACTCTTTTAAATGGGCTAATAAGGATAGCAGGCCCATAACAACTTCTAAACTCTCTGGTTACATGACAAACAGGCCCATAACAACTCATGAACTCTCTAGTTACATGACACAAAATTGTATCAAACTTGAAAGATGAGTGCAGAACAAGACAAGTGTACCTGCACGGCTAGTTCTGTAGTCGGACAAATGATAAAGTTTCGATTTGTCTATTTCGCAACACCTTTGGTCCCATTTATTGCATCTACTACTCGTTTACTGTCATCATACTAGTGAATGTTATTGATTCCTTGCTTCCAAGCCCATCGAATTGGTTATAGAGATGCTAAGGCTTCTGCTTGTTCAAAAGTAATTGTTGTAATTGGTTCACTCCGAGCTCTATTGGGATTAATTGCGAAATTACGAGTTATTAGACTTATTCCTTCTTTTTCACTGTATTTACGAAAAACAACATTATAATTGATCTTGATTTCATACTCATTGGGTCTTTTCCAGCAATGAGTTTGAGTAGTTTGCACTATATTTGTTGCTAGCACTTGTGGTACTAAGTATTCTTTGCCAATCATACATATCTTGACATTCCTTATAATTAGGTCTGTATTGACATGTAAGGTTTCAAAACCTCCTTGCACCAGTATTTCCAAAACTGCCAAATAGTGAAACATAATTTGAAAAACAAAGCTATATTTTTTGCCTTATTTTGAACATTATGATCAAACCATGATTTTACGTAATCAACAATAGATGATCCCTGGCCAGCTTGAGATACATTAGTATCAATGGACGCATTAACATTCACTACAATGGTGCAATCAACAAATAAGTGTCGTAAGAATTCAGAGTGAGCAGAGCATAAATGACAAGAGGTATCTAACTGACTATTGAATCTAGTTATCTTATCTCTAGTATGTATGCATTGGTGAATGAGTTTCCAAATAAAATATTGACTTTTAATTGGAAGATGAGTTTTCCAAATGGACTTCCAGTTGATGTCCGGAGTAACGACAGAGATATAAGGCTGGCTATTAAGAATAGATCTGTACGCCGACCTCACCGAGAGTAACCCATTCTCAGTTGGTTTCCATCTAATAATGTCTTTTCCAATGAGAGTTATTCTAATCTCTTTGATGGCATTCACAGTCTAATTATCAAACATTACTTGTAAAGCGTTTGTATCCCATACTTTGTTATATTTATCTATTAGTTGCTAAACTTTGATATCATTGGTAGAATGGAAAGTAGAATCAGGAGGAACATCTAAGGGAGGCACCCAATTATCCGTCCATACATACATGCTACTTCCATCACCTATTTCCCTATGATTAAACTTCTTTACAATAAAAAGACCATCATATATTCCCCTCCAAACCCAAGAGCCGAATTTAGAAAAATCACAATTTAAGGGTTAAAATATTTAAAGTATCTATGCTCCATAATCTTGGCCCACAGTGAGTATAAGTTTTCGATAAGTCTCTACGCAAGTTTCACCAAAATGTCTTGGTTTATAAAGATAGATTGCCTTATATTTAAACATGCCTAAGGCTTTGAGAAGTGCAATAGTTTTCCATATCTTCATATATATACACCCCTAGTATTTTGATCTTTGTTCTATCAAAAATCACTTTGCATTGTATCTATTTTGATTGTTGTTTGCAACTTTGTTGTAGTAGTGGTAAATAGGATTCGAACTCTAAGACTTGTGACGATTCGAGTTTTTAAATTTAATAAAAATATATACAAAAATATTACAAATGGTGCAAGAGGTATTGGGACTAAGGATTTAGCCAATCCTCATAACATAAGGTTCACTTATTTATTCTCAACAATTTTAGCTCAAGAAATATAAACATGGACTCTATTTTTTCCAAGGTAGATTCTCAAAACATTAGATGTAAATGTTAAGCATGGGAAATCAAATCACCTAAGCTAAGCATGACCCATCTAATCAAACGACAACTAATTAAATCAAATCACATTTCAATTAATATTAGTGCAAAAGTCATAAAAAAGAATAAAATAAATTTACCCATATATGAAGTTCAGCCTCCTCCGTCGTCCCAGTGTTGGGGTTTAGCTCCTCATATTATAGACACGCTCAAAATTCATCTTTATTAATGCTCAAAAGTGTTTTATAATTGATGAAAAGGAGAAAAAATGGTGAAAATCGGGTTTTGTAACAATTATATTTGTTACAAACCTTTGTTACAAAGAACGATAATAGTAACGTGATGTTGTTACTGTAGCATATAAGACTGTCCTCGCACTGTCGCGTCCACTGTAGCAGTTACGACTGTTCTTTGGGGTCTTATGTTCTTCGTGTTCTTCTTCCCTACACCAGCAGAAAACAGCAGCAGGAAGCTTGCTGTTCGTCTTGATTTCTCACTCATCAGCCCTCCTAAAGTCCCCAAACTCTCGACTCCTCTTCTCTGAGTCCCCAAAAACTATTTATAACCCAACAGCATCGAAATCTCACGTAATAACTTCATATAATTCTCCATTATTCTTCACGGCCTGTTTAGGAAATAATTAATATTTTTGATTTCTCCACGCGTTCTGAAGCTGCCAAATTGCCATATTTATCTCTGCCACGCCCCAAAGTGTTGCTCGAGCCAACAAACTTGCACAGAACTCGTTCAAACTTCTCCAAATCCCGTGAATATCTTTTCCATGCACGAACTACCCTATTCTCAACTCTTGGATTATCTAGCCAAATTCAGTCGAAACTAAAGCCCAAAACATGTTTATTAGGTCATATCACAACTACCCATCAAAAATCAGCCCTTGAATCTACCTCCAACCCCGTCAAATCTTTGATCGAAATTCTGCCAGTGAATGAAATGATTTCCCGCCAAAACAAGAAATTCAAATTAAGAATAAGGGGTGCCCTGAATCCAAAACGCGGGTGCCTTTAACAGCTCGGCTGCCTTGGGGGCGCCCTTATCCATTTTGAGGGTGCCTTTAGTAATCTATCCTGGGGTGTAAAACACCACTTTAAGAGCCAATTTCGCCGCAAGAGCTTATTTCTCTAAAAATACCTACAAAGACATAAAATAACAAAATAAATACAAAATCGAATACTAACAATATATACAATTGAGACATATTAGACACAATAATGCGTCTATCACTTAGGCGTTTCGAAAACAAACATATGATAACTAATAAAAGTTCTAAGAACAGATTGGTTCAAAACAGTCTTACCTGATTGATTTAAGAACTTCGACTTCCAAGCAACAAGTCTGTCAGAAAATTTATCCATTAAAAGAGCAAAGGATTCAACTTTACATCTTTGCTACATTATACTTGTATCGGAAGTGATTAGTATCCTAATGAATAGCGCGAGAAAGAGAATGGGTGGAACCCAACCTCCGTGAGGCAGGTTCGGGTCCATCCTTTCACTCCCCCTCGTTATAACTCGCGGGATAAATACATGGAATCACTCTACTTGTTCGGATACTTTCTAATATTTTGAGCATAATTGAGCCGACTGACCGGAGGACCCGAAGGGAGGGAGTCCCTTTTATGGCCATTTTTTTGTAAAATGTAGATTAACACAAATGTTCAATTTGATAAAAAGATTGTAAATGAATTTGGTGGTAGTCTTTGGGAGATGAAAATCTCAAAATGTCCCCCCCTTTTAGTCTAATTATTATAACTCCTTATGTATCCTATTTTTCAGGGGTATAATTGGCAACCAAACTTTAATATAATATATCTAAAAATCCGTGCCTTGGAAATTTATAAATTTTACGTCATTGGAAAGGTTTTAAAAAAATCTACACAACGAGTACAAACAACAATATAAAATTTAGAGTTTTTACGAAAAATTCGACGGTGTTTATACTTTTAAAATTTAATGCATAGCCATTATGCAAAGCACCACAAAAGATGCATAATACATGGGGAAATTAATGCAAACCATCACAAAGGATGCATAGAAAATGGGATAAATTGATACAAATCACCACAAAAGATGCATAAAAAATGGAGAAAATTTATGTAAACTACCATAAATTGGATGCATATCAATTTTAGTCTTATAACACCATTACGCATAAAGGTATTTCGTTTTTCTTCGGTCGGCCCTTCCCACCGTGGCAACGGTAATCTAGTTACAATTAAATCCCCATTACAGAGAAGAGAACTTTGTTAAGCAACCTTTTAAAGTTTCTTCTGGTCTCTCCTTCAAAAACATTTTTTCCCCGAAAAACTCATCAACAGTTCCTCAATGAGAAACCCTCGATTCCTCTTCTTCTCTAGATATCTAAATACAACACCATTTCTAGGGTTTAAACAAAATTCTCGATCATTACAAACCTTAGCATATGAAGAGGTTCGAGCTAACAACGACAAACCCTACAAATCAACAGCTTTTGTTCTTCATGGACTCTTAGGATCTGCCAGGAACTGGAGATCTTTCTCTAAGACCCTTGTTTCTTCTCTGGAAAAGAATTCCTCTTCATCTGGTAATCCTAATTTTGATTAATTGTTTTTTTTTTTGTTCTTCTCAATTGAGATTTTTATTTATCGTGTTGAAAATTTTGTAGATTGGAGGATGGTTCTTGTGGATATGAGGAACCATGGGAGATCAGCTGAAATTAAAGGTCTTGAACCGCCGAATGATCTTGTAAATGCTGCAAATGATTTGGCTAATTTGGTTAAGTCTGAGGGTTGGGATTGGCCTGATGTTGTTATTGGTCATTCAATGGGTGGAAAAGTTGCGTTACAGTATGCGGAGAGCTGTGCTCGTGGGGATTATGGTGAATATGCCACTTTGCCAAAACAGGTAATTACTTCGTGTTTCACTTGTGTTTTCGTGACTGTTGTTAGTTTGGTATGTTAATTTGTTGTATGAATATATGCTGGTAGGTGAAAATTTGTTGAATTCGTCGCGCTTGAACACTATAAGATTTGTGTCACTCGTTTAAACATAAACATTTATACCATTTGTTTCTTCTTGGCAATTAACAAGAAGCATAATGCAGTTGTTAATATCCTAATGGTATATGAAAATCGCCAATTTGACATGAGCCTAAAACATTCTGGATATAATGGTTCAAGAATATTCTTTAGCTATTTTTCCATCTGTTTAATTCAGATATGAATGGGAAGTGAAGGGTGAGATAATGAGGAATGCAACCTCTTTCGAGAATATTCAGGATTTTTGTAATTTAAGGATACGAAATGTAGATGAAGTATTTGGGTCTGGCATTTAGTATGTTTATTTACTTATTTTCAGTTTTTACTAAACAAAATTATTACAAAATGTGAAGGACAGACAGAACCTTTTTTGAGATCTTTACTTCTTTCAATTGCTAATAAACTCAGTATGTCCATCCTCCCATGTAATGAAGTTTTCTACACTTCCTTGATGCAGAACAGCTTTGGGTACTGGACTCTGTTCCTGGAGATGTAAATCCTGAAGAGAGTGATGGAGAAGTTGAGAAGGTTTTACAGACCTTGCAAAGTTTACCCTCAGAAATCCCATCAAGGAAGTAAGAGTTATTCTCCTTCATTTTGTTGTACTTATGTATAGTAGGTTACAGTTTTCATTGTGCAATTGGGAAGTTGATATATACATTCAACTACACTACCCTATATATGGATCCAGTGTAAAGGTGGACAACTTTTGGAATTTATGAACTGCCAGTAAACAACACATTTGGAAGTGTTTACTTCTCTCATGGAAAATCACAGACGTTAGTAGATCAACTATCTGACATGTCATATTATGTTTCTAAAACTCAGGTGGCTTGTAGATCACATGATGGAGCTTGGGTTCTCCAAATCACTTTCCCAGTGGATTGGCAGTAACCTTAAGAAATCGGGGGACCATGAAACATGGGCTTTTGATCTCCAAGGTGCTGTTGATATGTTCAATTCATACAGGTATATCCGATTGTCCTCATTAATCTGCTGGTATTAGCTTCCGTTTGTGCTTTGTTCTGAAGGTTTGCGAGCATAATTGAGTTTGTAGGGAGAGGAGCTATTGGTCTCTGTTGGAGAACCCACCTAATGGTTTACAGATTGCCATCGTTCAGGCAGAGAACAGTGACAGGTGGTCTCCAGGTGTTGTTAATCGTCTTGAAAGTCTTGCCTCCAGGAAAAGGAAAGAATCCGAAGGAAAGGTTTCAGTTCATCTTCTACCGAAGTCAGGGCATTGGGTTCATGTCGACAATCCAAAAGGGCTGCTTGACATCATTGCTCCAAATATTGTATCTACTTGATGAAACACACCATAAACTCTGGTAAGAAGTTTATACAATAAAAGGTTGTATTCTCTAGTCTCCCTTGTCAGTTTGAGAAAATTTAATTAGAATCTTCCTTCTGCCATATTATGAGTTCTTTTATATGACAAATTGGTAACTGGGGACCCAGTTAGAAGTTTTATGAATTTGTTTTTGTTAGACCACTTATCCGTTACAATTCAGAATTTTGATGTCTTGTATCATGTAACTATATTCTATCTGTAAAGGAATTACAGTGGTATATTTTCAACAAACTGGATCCAAATAGGAAATATGTGCAAATTGCAATACCACTGTATTCTACTTCCTATATTTCTACTTGGGTGGATATTCATTTATTTCAGTTTGAGGTCTTGAAACATGCTAGACATATGATATTCTCCTCAATGTCCTTATACTTTGCGTAGTAACTTATTGTTTTTTTTCTTTCTCGTTGGAGTTTTGTTTTCAGTATGAAGAAAATGAAGTGTTCCATAAAAAATAGGGATTGCCATATTGATTTATTTTTTTCCTTTTTGGTAACATTTGAAGTACTGGTTTCAGTTGGCTTGGGTATAGCGTTCTTTAGTAGTGATTATTGCGTTGATACTGGAATTTGTAAAAGAAAACTGGGAAAACTGGTCAAGAATGTTGGTGGTGGTTAGCATATGGTGTGCGGTTCATGTTGTTGAGAGATCTTTTGAGCGTAGTCTCAAGCTTATGGCGTGTGGTTCCAGTTGTTGAGTGTTTTTTTGAGCTTAGTGTGAAAGCCATTGAAGCTAGGATTGAAGGCAAACAGCGTCAGTTTGAAGACCTTGGAAACAAGAATCAATGGCTCGGTGATAAAATACCCGAAAATGATAGCTGAACTCGAAAAAGAATTGGACGAATTAAGAGTTAAGACTATTATCACATATATAAAGACTTTTTCTATTTTGTTTATGTCGAACCAATTCCGGAGTGTTTGATGTTTACACATAATAAAATGGTTAGTAGTGGGAATGCTTATGGGAAGAAAAGTGGCACTTTCCTCTTCCTGGCTCGTGGAATAGAGATCCTCACTCGGGCCAGGCAGAGTTATCAATTTGTTTTAAGAAATCCTCTGATTCACTCGGTCAGTCGGTCCATAGTTTACCTAGAAAGACGTGTTACCCAATACTCCAGCGTGATTACCCGCTTCAGTATGTGGCTGTGATTGAGGTTCTTTTTCATGGCCGACAACCCACCGTTCTTATTCCGTGCATTTTTTTGGACTCCCCATGGCCCGCAATTATTAGAATTTTTTCTCTAGGAAAAAAAAGGTCTCCAACAAGTTCTAGACTCATTTTCCTTGTGTTTGGTGGAATTTCTTTTGTTAATTCAAACGTCATTGATGACGTTTGTCCTCACCAGTTTTAAAGAGATGGCTATCTATAAATAGAACTTTAGAAGCAGGGGAGGAAAAAGATATTAGATCCTAGAAACTAAGAAACTGAAGAATAACAGTAAACAGAAAAAAAAATGGAAGGTGAATTTGCAGTAGGGAAGATGAAATTGGGTTCACAAGGTCTTGAAGTATCAAAACAAGGACTTGGGTGTATGGGTATGTCAGCTTTCTATGGTCCTCCAAAACCTGAATCTGATATGATAGCTCTAATCCATCATGCCATTGATAAGGGTATTACTTTCTTGGATACATCAGATATGTATGGTCCTCATACTAATGAAATTTTAATTGGGAAAGCACTAGTTGGTAAGAGACACAAAGTTCAATTAGCTACCAAATTTGCTGTTAGCTTTGGAGATGGGGGTATGGCGATTCGTGGGGATCCTGAATATGTTAGAGCTGCTTGTGAAGCTAGTCTCAAGAGACTTCAAGTTGATTATATTGATCTTTATTATCAACACAGAATTGATACCAAAGTCCCCATTGAAGTCACGGTATGTTTTCTCTATAACCACTTTGTTATTTTTTCATTTCTCTTCTTCTTGTATGTTCACAACTCTTAGCTTCAATGCCCCTAATTTTTATTTCAACTCTTTAAAGATTGGTGAACTCAAAAAACTTGTTGAAGAGGGGAAGATCAAATACATAGGGCTGTCTGAGGCGTCTGCTTCAACCATTAGGAGAGCACATGCTGTTCATCCAATAACAGCAGTTCAGATAGAATGGTCATTGTGGACTAGAGATGTAGAGGAAGACATTATTCCTACTTGTAGGTGAGATTTATCTATCTTCATCTGCATTTACTAGTATTCAAGTGAGGTATTAACTTTATCTACTATAAAACTTTATTTTGATCTGAATTTTCTTATGCCATGCAGAGAACTTGGAATTGGAATTGTTCCATACAGCCCTTTGGGAAGGGGCTTCTTTTCATCTGGGGCAAAGATAGTTGACAACCTAGCCGATAACGACTTCAGAAAGGTATATAATTTTATATGCTCCATCTTGGGACATTGAGTTGGGATACAGATGTTTGTTCATGTTTGAGAGTATCACTTGTGGCATTCGATTTTGTCCAATTTTCTCATCATTTTGAAATGTGTTGTATTATTGTAGAGTCTACCTAGGTTTCAAGCAGAGAATCTTGAGCACAACAAACATATTTTTGAACAAGTAAACAAAATGGCAGTAAAGAAAGGATGCACCCCATCCCAACTTGCATTGGCGTGGGTACATCATCAAGGAACCGATGTTTGTCCAATACCAGGCACGACCAAGATTGAGAACCTCAATCAGAATATAGGTGCTCTCGCAGTGAAACTGACAGAATCAGAGTTGGCAGAACTTGAATCTCTGGCTTCCAACAAAGATTCAGTAAAGGGTGACAGGTATGCTGGAATGGATTCAACCTGGAAGTATACAGATACTCCTAGTCTGTCCTCCTGGAAAAAGGATTAAACTTTTTGTTCCTGATTTGCATTTGTTTTGTATGAGCTTCCCTGCTCTAAGTTTCAGTCCATCAAAACCTGCATTATGTATGAGTAATAAGAGTTATGTAGATGGTGCTCTGGTTTTGTTTGATTTGTCATGGTTGTTGTGTAATTTATAAATTGAAACTTGTTTGGAACATGATTATAACATTGTAATGGGGAAGCAACAGTGCCATGTATCACACTCTATTGATCCATTAAACCTTTGTAACAGCCTTGCATAGTTTCACTCTAATCAGCGGAAACAAATTCTGTATTGCTTCTCAGTTCTCACTGATCATCTAGACTCATGGTGATACATATTGACGTATACTCGGCCGTAAAAACTCAAACATTTTGCAAATTGTTGAACTTCTCGGTTTCTTTGAGACGGTATCAGATTGGTCCGAGACTCCGAGTCAATGGTTTATTGAAAAGGTCGTCTAGACCCAAGTTCGTAAATTCTTCTCGAGCTTCCTCATCCGATACCTCTGCGACTATCAAGATGAACACTCGTAATTCCCATACCACATATTCCTGTCATTTGTGTGGCCTGAGATCAAAAATAAAATAAAAAATTAACTCACAAAATGTCAAAATGTAACAAACTAGATCACCGCTGCCACGGTCGGGAGGGCCGACCGAAGAAAAACTAAACACCGTTATGCGTAATGGTGTTATAAAACCAAAATTGATATGTATTCAATTTATGGTAGTTTACATAAATTTCCCCCATTTTTTATGCATTTTTTGTGGTGGTTTGTATCAATTTCCCCCATGTATTATGCATATTTGTGGTGCTTTGCATAATGGCTATGCATTAAATTTTAAGTATAAACACCGTTAAATTTTTCGTGAAAACTCTAAATTTTATATTGTTGTTTGTACTCGTTGTGTAGATTCTTTTAAAACCTTTCCAATGACATAAAATTTGTAAGATTTCAAGGCACGGATTTTTAGATATGTTATATTAAAGTTTGGTTGCCAATTATACCCCTGAAAAATAAGATACATAAGAAGTTATAATAATTAGTCATTAATAGTCAATAATTTCAAGCAAATAAATTGAAATCGCAAAACCAGTGCATACATTGTGGAAAACAAGTATGAAAAACCAGTGCATACATTGTGATTTAAAATCGCAAGATACTGTGCCATCCAAGTAAACAACCGTAAATCAAATAATCTTCTTAACAATAGCAAAGAATGAAAGTTTATCTTTTATTGCTTACCTGTGCCCTGTTCATTATCTCGTAATCCATAAGGATTACAGAGCAAAAGTTATACCCAAAGTTATCGGTGACTAGCAGAAACAACCCCGTTCATTGTTACGAATACCGGCCTTCCCTCGGCCATAAAAGCTCGAACACTGTGCAAAATGTGACGAGTCAAGGGCTTACTGAAAAGCTCGGCTGGACACATGTCCATAAGTTCTTGTCGAGTTACTGCAACAGATATTGCTACGACACTCTTTTTTCCCATACAACCTATTCCCATCATTTGTGTTGCCTGAAATCAAAAATCAAGTAAAAAGATTAACCCACTAAATCTAACAAAGTATTAGAAAATGAAAGCTTATCTTTTATTGTTTACCTCGTCCCCATCCATAGCTACTGGTATTTCATAGTCCATGAAGAGCATCGATTTCCAAACACTTTCATAACATAATCGCTTGCGTCTGTCAATGCTTGTGGCCCATGGATCATGTGCAAGTGAATACATCTTGGATTTTTGGAACCAATGTAAAATTTATTGTGCTTTTAGTTACTCATTGTCCACTGCAGGAATATAAATTTAAAAAGTTAATTATATATTTAAAAATAAAAGAATATATAAAACTACCGTATGATTAAAGTAATCGAAGGAAAAATGCTATTAGTCAACGTTAGGACATATGATCCAAGAGAAAACTTTAGGTTTTTTAAGGGATTGTTTATGAAGTTCTTCCTGACCATAACCATTTGATAACTTCTTCAACTTTGTGATGCTTCCGTTGCAAGGAGTAATAAGCACATAACAAAATAATCAAATCAGAACCGTTAAGCATAAATCTTGTATTGTATTATCGAAATTTACGTCATGCCCCCCGATGATGTACATAAACTTATCATTGTAAGTTAACAAAGTGCCGTTATAAAAATAAACCAATACATATAAAACAAGGATAAGTTTTAATGAAAGCATAAAACCCTAGTTAAATGCTACCCTAATTTGCTATAAAATGTTGTTTAAGATTTACTCGAATATTAATTTTAAATTTGGATAACATTTGAATTTGATTTTTGCGCTTTCAATAGAATTTGATTTTTTGTGCTTTCAATAAAATATCTTTTTTTTACATAGATTTTACGTATAGTTTTTCATATATTTCTCATAATACTCAAAATGATTGATTATTGTCGTTAAGAAGAGTTAAGAAGAATATGATATCTTATGACACTTTATTAACTCGTGACTGTATATTCATGTATATATCGTCGAGGATGATTAGCTTCGGCATGACGTAGATCTCAACAATTCAATACCAAATCCATGTTTACCGTTTTTGATCCTGATTATTGTATTATATTTCCTTGCCATGAGAACATCAATAATTTAAGAAGATATCAAAATGGTTGGTAAGAACTCCCAAAACCGTTTCTCAAAAAATATTAGATTTCTCTTACATATTTACTCAATACCTTAAATGTATTTTAGATCTCTCATTTAATATATTTTTTATTAACGATGTACGAATTTTGAGTCACTTGTTAAAGTTAATTAATAGAATTTATTTTCTTAAAAAGGAAACAAAACAAAAATAGAAGCTACGCGTGTTCAAAACAAAATAGTAAGATGACTTTTATAGACCAATAAAATTGGCTCTCGTGGGCCGGCGTCGTGTATGAAGACATAATTTTGCTCATAATTTATGTTTAGAGGAAGCGATAAAAAAAAGGTTTGAAACTTACCACAAGTGTATTATTGTGCAAAGCGCATCTTATCTCATAGGGTTCGCTCGGATGAGACCATACTGCATCAGAAAAAATAGATAAATGTTGAGTCATCAGGTAACTTAATAAAATAATCTTGGGAAATAGTAATAGCTTTATATTAAAAGTTGAGGATAAAAATATGTTAACTGGCGAAATTGGACCCAAATGTTTGTTCAATTGACCAGTATACGAACAATAATAAAAACATGAGCACCAACTAAAACTAAATGCGAAAAGAAAAAGATAAAGAAAAACTAAATCTGATAGATGGTTTGGATCGGGGATTTCAGAGTATGCAGATTAAGGACATATGAACTAGTGAGATAAGATTCATAAGAATCCTTTTAACATATATATGTTTGGATCGAGGATTTCAAAGTATGCAGATTAAGGACATACCAAGTAGTGAGAAAAGATTTATAAGAAGCCGTTTAACATATATATATATAAATTTGTAATTCATGTTCCCACAAGAATAACGATTTCTCAAATATATATCTTATATTGAGTACTCTCGGTTTTCCCTTAAAAAAAATGAAAAAAAAAATCCTTATTACAAAATGTTTTGGATTAACAAATAGAAAATTTGATTAATAAGTACAAGTAAAGAAAAGAAATGATAAAATAAAATACGTTAAATAGCATTATAACTATTAGAAATGAAAATATTTAAGAGTAAATGATCGAAAACAATACTTGATGTACTACTATGAAATTGTTATTCAAGATCTACTAAAATGTGATGGCAAGCATACTTGATTATGTATATTGTGTGAAGATGATTGAAGTATAACGAAGGAGAATAAGGGAAAAGAGGAAAAGAAATTAACTATATAAATTTTTGGTGTTGTTGGTGGATTATCCTAATGTTTAATGCTAAATGACTCTTTTTTATGCCAAAAACTTTGGTTTCATCTTTTTCTTTGTCTCACTTTCTCTGTACCATTATCACTTTTTTTATAGGTAAGTTTGTGTATTGGTATGGATTTCCAAGTAGGGTATTTATAAAAGAGAAAATTAGAGAATCAGTTATAATAGTCTATATCTTTTATCTTTCCAAAAGCTCCAAAAGATATTATTACTTTGTGGATCGGGTAACTTAGGAAAGTTACACATTTATTTTGATAGGTATGTAGAGTTTTGTAAAATGGTGTTCCCAAAATATATTTTTTCAAATTTGTTATCGTTTGGTATTTATGAAAAGAATGGCATCCAAAGCGTAAAATAGTGTGAGAGTAACAGTGTGAGTGAATCCTCCCTCTCTCTATATAATAATAATTTGTTATTTAAGATAATTAACGAACGTTGTTCTGTTGTTACCCAGTTACTATTTTTTCTTGTACCGTATAATATTGTCGGGGGTTAGCTAGATAATCCTATTTACGAATTTTCGAATCGCCGCGTATATGACAGTTAATATTCTAGACAGTTAGTTTAGTTCCTACAATAATTTATTTTTCATTTTTCACCTGATTGATCTAACTCACGTGTAAAAGTTGCACGTTAAACCGCTCGAACATAAATAAAAACCGTTGTAATTTATTTTTAGTTATACATACAATTTACGGGCAGAATCAAAATTCAGAAGTTAATAATTATCATATAGACTCAAATTTTAATCTCTACATCCGTCAAAAAATAAAAATCGTGCTCTTAATCGAATATTTGTTTTATAATTATCTTCCATGAATCACATTTTGATCCCTCTAAAATATTCGTCAAGATCCATCTAAAATACCTAAGTCTTTTACATTGATTTCTTTTTTTTTTGTAAGAAAAAAGGAGAGGCCTTGAAAACAGGCCAAATGAGTATGTTGCCTTTATGAGATTTCAAGGAAACAAGGCAAAAGTTGACTAGGAACTGACGTGGATTCAACTAACAATATCTCAATGAATGGATTACATTCATTAATATTCCTTAAAACAACTTATTTTCCTAATTAATAACATCGTAAATAACGATTCTATTAGAGCATCTCCGATATCTCCGATGGAGCTTGAGTTTCTAAATAATTAATGCCACCTAGGATTTTAGATACTCTAACAAAAAAGAAAACTCCTCGATAATAGTTGGATAAAAAAAATAGGATCAATAAGCAATCAAAATATAGATGAGAGTATCCATATGTATAGACTCCTATCAAAACCCAGGTCATTAATTTTGAGAATTTTTAAATTAAAACAAAATTGTAAAAAAATTATTTGTGGGTCACACTAATAAAATCTGGTTGTTTGGTATGTTTGAAGTCACGAATTAAATATACTTAATAACTTATATATAGCTAATTAGGAGTCTTAGGTAATTTTATCAAGAACCCTAATAACTAATAGTAGTTTGTGATCACTAGCGGTGTGAATTGTAAAGGACATCACAAATAAAATTTGACCTAGGTTGAATATGCCACGATTGTATTTATTGTGTATAATTAACTCGTCTCACAGACCTTAATGATTTCCTCAAGTTGAATCTATTAGTAATGAGCGTTAGGCTATATGGTGGAAAATAATTCATGTATTAATATTAGGAGGCGTAACGAAGTATTACACCGATTGGGGATACTTTAGGGTTATTGGTATAATGAGAAATTAAATGTTGATTTTAATCAATTGATTAACATATCTGATGATGGAAAATAAAACATCTAACCAGTATTTTCTATTTTTTTTCACAACCTTTAGTCACTTTGTTTTTAGTTTAGTTTAGAAACTCAACAACCACCTTATTCCGAAAGAAGTTAACAACAATAACAACTACATGCTCATTGTGGGAACGAATTCCTACTTGCTACTCTACTCGTTATTGGAGAAAGTATTAGAAATATTTTGGTGGTGTGACAACCCATCACTAATCTATCACCAAATTGTATCAAAAGCATGAAGGAATAAATTGCATCGAAATATTAATAAAAATAAACTAATCAGTTATTGATTAAAGCCAACATTTGTATAAGATCTATTTAAGACTATCATAAAATATGAATGATAAGTGTGTATTTTAAATCATTGTGTCATCCTTTTGATAGTGGGAATTGCTTATTCCAATTTAACATCTCTTTGCCTTTCAAATTATTTGAGATAAACTTCACTTTTCACTACCTAAGTTTTGGTCTCATATTTGGCTTATATTTTTGATGATATTGTGACTTTTGATTTGTAGCAAGATTTCAAATTTTGGGTTGCTATATCAAAAATCATAAGGAGATGATGGTGATTTAATTCATATGTGAGTCACATATACTAGTATCGATTTATATGTTCTACAAATTTTATATTTGACATACATATGAGTAGTTTCAGTTTTAGTATATCTCTTGTGGTAGATGATGATAAAGATCAAGAAACCTTTCTATAGTAAAGGTTGTTTTTGTGCTATTATTTTGTTTTGCAGAGAATAATATACATTTTGAACTCACTCTTAATGATATATCTTTTTGGCTAGTGTGGTTGTAAAAATTGAGGGAATAATTATTTCTTATAATTGCTTTCCTGATAAATAACTAGATCGATTCTGATTCTAGTTTGGTTTATCGAAGTAAGGGAACGAATACTCTGGTTAATCGCTTTCCTAATAAGAAAACTACGTTAATTCTGATCTTAGTTATTGCTTATCAAAAGAGGTATAATTATTTGTGTTTAATTAGATCCTGGTGAGAAACTAGTTTGTCTTTTCAAATCTAGTTTGGCTTATCAAAATAAGGTATAATTATTCGAGTATAATTGGATCCTGATAAGTAAATAAGTTAATTATGATCTTAGTTCGACTTATCGAAATAAAGGAAAATTACTTCGGGTGGTTGTTCGTTGGTAAAAGTTTAAATCAATTACTTCGGTAGTTTCCAATTTAGTATTGCTTATCAAAAGTGGCATGTTAGACCTATGATTTTCTTACACTCTTACAGGTTTGTTAAAGCATTGCTCGGTTAAACCCACCAAGCGCTGGTATGGCAAATTTGGTTGGCATATTTTAGTATCAAAACTCAATTAAAGTCGCTTGATTGAATGTACTAGAGTCAACTTCGTTTAGGTTAGACTAGAAAGTTTAGGAATGTTGAGACATACAAGTATTACCTTGAAGACCTGAAGATCGTGAAGACGTATCGACTACAATAAAGACATCATCCTTCCACTTGAGGTACAATGTTACTGACTTGACTTGTTTCCATTCTTATCTTGCTTTCGAGTCGTTTAAGATTGAAAACATAGCATGCGATGTTATATTTAATACTCTAGTATTAAACTTGGTCATTTTATTATGATCAAAGTGTCAAGGAAGAATATCTGATTACGAAGTATAACGTTTATCTTTTGAACTTAGTAAATGTAATATCGACATAATCTATGTAAATCGTTACTGGATTGTGTATTGGATATATGTGTGATTTCATCCTAGGAAACTAATTTTGATTACATATGTTTAAAGGAAGTACATATACGAAAAAATTTCATAATCGAAAAGAAATCAATAGGCGTTTTGGTTCGGTTTTCATTGAAGATCTATTGGATGACCAATTCGAACCTAGGTAAGAACTTTGGTAGAACCGATGTTGACTTATGTTGAGAGCTATGGTGGAATCGATCTTTACCGAATTTGGGATACGCGGTAGAACCGATCTTAACTTATGTTGAGAGTCTTGGTAGAATCGATCCTTACCTATATGGGGATATATGGTAGTTACGATCTTAACTTATGTTGAGAGTCTTGGTAGAACTGATCCTTACCTATATTGGGAATCATGGTAGAACGATCCTAGCTATTGTTGGGAGTCATGGTAGAACCGATCCCAGCTATTGTTGGGAGTCATGGTAGAACCGATCTTAACTCGTGTTAGGAGTCATAGTAGAACCGGTCCCAAGAGAAAAACCGATCATCTATATTCACATATTACTTTACAGTTTTGTGTGAGTTTGGAATTAGGGTTTGCTAAATAGGAAATTTCAAAATGTCAACATAATTTGGACATGAATATAATTCTTATCAAAGATATCACTTGATAGTTAAGGTGATCCCAATCCGAAATATTGAGAATATTTTAATTAAGATTTCCGATTATATGTTTTTGATTTTCCAGCAAATCAAAACATATCTCTTGGAAAGTTATATTAGTTTAGTGCTAAACTAATATTAGAATTTTCTAATGAGAGATTTCGGAATTACAGGTTGGATATTAGTTAGAAATATGAAGCCGAAATTAGGTACTTATTGAATATCTTGAGAATATTTTAAGTTTTGGAATTTCCTTGTTGTCCAAAATACCTTAGTCTATAAATAGTTGAGTTTGCATTTCTTGAAAACTATCCTAAGAGCCAAGCAAACTTCAATCGTGTTGTTTCTGGTTGAGCCGTCTATCCGGAAAGAAAAGTATCCTTATTAGGCGAAATCTCTTATGACCGCTTGTTTAAAGACTTATGTGGGATCAAGAATCTCTACGAGTACCGTTAGTGGGAAACTAGATAATTTCATTGTTATTTTAGTTTTCGATTATTGATTTGATTGACTAACGGTTGTTGAAACTTTAATTGCACCTAGTTTGATTATTCTTGAGAGCCTTCTCTTCTGACATAAGGGTCACTCAAACTAGATCAATGTATTGACGGGATCTTTAGAACTGTTGTTAGATCTAAAGACAACTTGTGATCATCCATTGTTAACAGACTCTGTTCTGTGTGTGATTATTGAAAAAGAGGGGGTACAACAACCACACCCAATATTTCGTTCGGCAATCTGTATGGACACCAGCTAATAAAGCGAGCTCAACCTAGAAATATATCAAAGAGTTATATCTCTTTTTCTTAAATCAATCAGCAAATCAAACAGATAGAAATATATGAGCCTGATTGATAAGAGAAATAACTTGGACGGTACCAAAGACCAATGTCCAAGTGCCAATCAATTTATATCCAACAACCAAAGGTCGTATTTACCAATTGATTGAACTACGCACAACCTGTGATATTTAAATTATATAATAATATAATGCGGAAAAGAAATAACAGAGACACCAGAAGTTTTGTTAACGAGGAAACCGCAAATGAAGAAAACCTCCGGAACCTAGTCCAGATTTGAACACCACACTGTATGAAGCCGCTACTGACACTAGCCTACTACAAGTTAACTTCGGACTGGAATGTAGTTGAGACCTAACCAAGTGTCACACCGATTAAGGTACAGTCGCATTCTTTACGTCTCTGAATCCCAGCAGGACTCTACGCACTTGATTCCCTTAGGTGATCTCACCCACAACTAAGAGTTGCTACGACCCAAAGTCGAAGACTCATAAACAAATCTGTCTCCCACAGATAAGTCTATTCTGATAGATAAATCTGTCTCCCATAGAAGTACCTATGAAGTTTTGTTCCGTCTTTTGATAAATCAAGGTGAACATGAACCAATTGATAATCCGGTCTTATATTCCCGAAACAGCCTAGAAATATCAATCACCTCACAATAACTTAACTATATAGTAGTAGAAGAAGTTATTATGGAAAACAAAGAATGAGACGAAGAGATTTGTGATTACTTTTTATATCTTACCTATGGGAGATAAATCTCGAGCAAATCTTAGAGAAGATAGTACTAAATACGATAGAACAAGTAAGATCAGAACACACAACTACAAAGAAAATAGTTGGGTCTGGCTTCACGAATCCCAAATGAAGTATTCAAGTCGTTAACCTATAATGGTTTTGGAAAAACCTAGGTTAAAGGAGAATCGACTCTAGTCGCAACTAGTATCACACAAAAGTGTGGGGATTAGGTTTTCCATTTGCTAGAGTTCTCCTTTATATAGTATTTCAAATCAGGGTTGCTTACAATCAAAGCTAGGTTAGCTTAGAAACAAAGCATTAAATATTCATCGTTAGATGAAAACCTAATTTAAGATTCAAGCTAAGTTTGCTTAAAACCAAAGCAATATCTCTCCACTGTTTGATGGTCTTAGCTTGTTATACATAAATGAAATATACCTTCATTTAGATATGGGTAACCGTACCTAAACGTGTATATTGAGTTGGCTCAACAATAGTTAACCGAAGTTAGCCAGATGAACACTTTTGTATTAACCACATTCATCTAACACTTCAAGATCAAGTATGATGATCAATCAACATGAAAGATAATCAAATGAATCTAATTGTGTTACTCATAGAGTTGTTCAATTGTATATATCTCATAGAAGTATACAAGAAACAATTGAAGCAAAATCGGATTGATTCATGAGAATCAATTCATGAACATTAAGCCACTGTTTGCAAAGATTGCATTCCTTAATTTATAAATGTATTCGTTCATGAGTATGAAAACATACTTAACCGATTTTAGAACTTTAACCACTAAGTTTTCAAACGGGTACGCAAACTATAGTTCCGGACTTTGGTCTTGTCCAGCAATTTGCAAACCGGTATGCATACTGCCATCCCGGACCTAACTCAGGTAGAACCGTTCGTATACTGGTATGCAAACTTGGTTCCCGGACTTTAATAGTTCAAACAGTTCGCATACTGGTATGCAAACTAGGTCCGGACCTGAATCATACCACAACAGTTTGCATACTGGTATGCATACTGTGTTGTATTCAGACAAAGGTTAATTGTTCTAAACTCCCTTTCAATCATTGAAACATCCTTGAAGACGACAATGGTTGTCTCACATAAACTATTAGCTTATAAGTAATTTTCAAGTGATCGAATGATCACTACGAAACATTTCGAGTCTACATCAAATGGCTATCTCACACAAATCATGTAAGTTGTTCCAAGGAAATTTCCACATGATCATCTTTTGACTTATTATTTAGTTTCCAACAAATAAATTGTTTCCAACTAAACTCTTCAAGAATAATGATGAACGTAGCTAAAGCAAAAATCTTCCAACACATATTTCGAGAAATATATAAGCGAGTTAAACTCAGCTCGAAATATCAAATGTGTATAATATAAAAGTCTATATAGCTATACGACTTAGTCTCATTAGGCAATAGAATAGAATAGACTTCTGATTAATAGATAAGTTTTAGTCTCCACATACCTTTTGTTGATGAAGTTCCTCCAAGCTCTCCTCAGTAGACCTTCGTCTTCAATCGATGAACCCCGTGAAGTTTAAAGCTCAACTACACATTTTATCATAATCCGAGACATAGCAATAAGTAGACTAGAAATCAAGACTTATAGTTTTGATCGCCTAAACTTGACAAACAAGCTTGAGATAACAAGACTTGCGAGTTCGACCGAGCAGTGCTCTAACAATTATCATAAGTGGATTCAAGTTTGTGGTGTGCAGGTACATAAGAAGGCAATTGAATATTCAAAGACAAAAAGATTTTTTATTATTGGTTTTCGTATCTCGTGATTTGTGCACACATCCTGATCGGCTGGGATACGACTTAAATCCGATTTATCTTTGATAGATTTGATCATATAGTCGTATTGATCGGTAACTATCGCTTAGTGGTATTCTTCAATATCCAAATCTGATAGTTGTGAATCCGAATTTAAGTTACTGATTTGGATTGATCTTACCTGACAAAGGAGTTTACTAGTTTAAATGGAAGAGCTTTTGTCAAAACTCAACGAATTTTTTTCTAAAAGATTATTGGAGTAGTTACCAAACAGCTTTGTTCCTTTACTGTTTGGAAGATGATTAAAAGGAGTTGAGTGCTTAAGACTTTACATCGGTAAAGCAACTCAAGATAGTGATTTTCTGTCTTGGGATTCACGTGCGTGACCAGACGATCGTAGATGCAGGAATACTGAAGGAACTAAGTAACTAGGGGTAGATTACTTGGTCTCAAGTATACGAAGTTTGCTTTGTTCTTTGTATAGCGGCTTAATTCTAAGAGTATTCAAAACTGAACTAGGTCCCAGGCTTTTTCTGCGTTTGTGGTTTCCTCGTTAACAATATCTTGTTGTTTCATTTACTTTACTTCCACATTATAATTGTTTTATATAATAAAGTAAATAACACTTGTACGTTAAATCTTAATCACTTGACATTGATCCTATAGTCAATCGGTCTTGTACCATAACTATTGTCAAGTGAATACCTCGTTGTTATATTGTCTCGACTTTGTCCATAGACGATCACACTTGGTATCAGACTTATAGGTTGAAACGAAAAAGCGTGGTGTATTTGGGTACCCTCGTAATTTCAAGGTTGTATCGAGTTCTTATGAACTTAAGGCTCCTTTCGAAATACATGTTGTATTTTTCGTCCCTTTGTCATTTTTGTGACAAAAATGGGGAGAAATATATAGAGTATAGGATGACTTACAATTAAATAAATACATACTACAAAATTGAATAACAATTATGCTAGGATTAATATATGCCAATCTCACCTTTAGGGGGAGTAAAGTTTTTATTATCAAAATGCTTCAGCAACGACATTTATTTTTGAATATTTTCAGGACTTTGTGTTGTTGAAACTTGGAATCAAGCGCATAAAGATAGAGGTAAGAGATTGTTATGTTATGTAATGTAATATCTTTGTGTTTTATTTTTTGTATTCTTCATATGTAAAGAGTTTGTCACTAAAATTTATAAAGGGGGATATTGTTAGAGCATTGATCGGTTGAACCCACCAAGCGTTGGTATGTCAAATTTGGTTGCCATATGTTAGAGCATTGCTCGGTTGAACCCACCAAGCATCGGTATGTCAAGGTTAATTGTCATATTTTAGTATCAAAACTCAATTAGAGTCGCTTGATTAAAATTACTAGAGTCAACTTTGTTTATGTTAGACTAGAATGTCTATGAATGTTGAGACATACAAGTATTACTTTGAAAACCTGAAGAACGTGAAAACGTAACGACTACAACGAAGACATCATCCTTCCACTTGAGGTTAGTAATACTGAATTGACTTGTTTCCATTCCTATCGTTTCTTTCAAGTCGTTTATGTTAGAGCATAGCTCGGTTGAATTCAACAAGCGTTGGTATGTCAAGTTTGGTTGTCATATTTTAGTGTGTCAAAACTCATCTAAAGTCGCTTGATTATATACTAGAGTCAACTTCGTTTAGGTTAGACTAGAAAGTCTAGGAATGTTGATACATACAAGTATTACTCCGAAGACCTAAAGAATGTGAAGAAGAAGCGAACTACAACGACGACATCATCCTTCCTCTTGAGGTTAGTAATATTGGCTTGAACTATTTCATTTCTAACGTATCTTTCAAGTCGTGTTATATTGAAAACATAACTGCAAAGCTGTATATACTGTACATATTGTATAATACACTAGTGATGTGACATGGTCATATTTGTATGATCATAGTATTAGGGAATTAGACTACGAAGTATAACGCTTATCTTTTGAACTTCGTAGATATGACATCGACATAATCCTGTATATACTGTTATGATTATGTGAATGGGTTATGATGAAGATTTCATCATAGGAAACAATGTTTTACATTCGTTTAAAGGAATTACATTCATGAACTTGTTTTATGAATCAAAATGGAAATCATTAGGCTTATTGGTACGGATATTCATTGCAAATCTTTGGAATACCAATATGTGTGAGATGGTAGAACCGATCGTAACTTTGTTATGTATCTTGGTATAACTAATCACAATGCCTGACTTCTGATTATTTGGTATGACTAGTTTTTAGTAATTGGTGTAACCGATCCTAAGTAATCACCATGAGATGGTATGATCGATATTTGTAATTGGTGTGACCGATCCTAGTAATTGGTGTAACCGATCCTAGTAATTGGTGTGACCAATCACAGAGTATTGTGAAATCGATCCTTTTAATTGGTAACCGGTCCTGGTAATTGGTGTTACCGATCCTGGTAACTGGTGTGACCGATCATAAGCAATACCATGGAATATGGTAACCGGTCCTGGTATCTTGTGTGACCGATCACAGGTATTTTCATATTGAGGTATAACTGATCCTAGTGATTGGTAGAACCGATTGAATCCATGTATGTGATTTTATATTTGATCAATCATATAGTTATCTTGGAATAAGGATTTCGCAGAACTTCTCTACTTTCTGCTAAAAGAGGATTCGCAAACCGATCTATGTGGAATCATTATCAGTCAAATGATTAAGATATCATATTCTATTTCATCTCCAGGAATCAAGAGGCATCTCGGTTTTCATGTATAATTACCAAAATCTGTTAAGTAATCATGGGAGATGACTTTGATGACATGAGGAGCACTAATGTTGTCTCTAAAAAGACCATAAGTCAAATGATTGGAGGTCAAACCAGAAAGAAAATCACATATTTCTAACAACAATTCCGAAAATCTTCTGGTTTATCTTAAATTTCTTGGTAGACAACTAGACTGTTTTCAGAAACAGTTAGCATTTGCTGCTCGAAAAGACCCAGAAACTCTGAAAGGCATTCTGAAAATTGATGCAGAGTTTTGGAAGAGCGAAGGGAACCAAGAATCGGAAATAGAAAAAGAATGTCAAAAGGGACTTGAAGAAAATGAGTGTTCTACTTCTTAAAATCTCATCCAGAAAATAGACATCAATGTTTGATTTGCTTCAATTATTGTATAAGGTCTATTTTTTGAATAAAACTATCATTATTTATGAATAAAATTATTTCTTTATAATTTTTCTTGTGATAGTTACCAATTACATAGCCTGTGAATGAATGTCTATATTTTTTCTATGTGTATTCGGTTTATGGGATATCTGATTTCGGTTTCATTAACCTTAATATTCGATCACATATGATGTGACCCTTATGCTTTGTGTGGCCTTTTGATTTAGCGGGATTAAGTTCTAGCCCATGTTGGTAGGCTTTATCAAAGGATCATAAGGTGTTTCGATTGAAACTCATATGTGAAAAGTCACAATATGTTGAATCAAATTATGTTTACATGAGTTGTGTTTAGCATAACATATGTGTTTCGGGTTTTCAACTTTTGCTATTGGCACGCATTAGTTAAAACCATTTCAACCTTTCTCTGGTAAAGGTTGCTTTTGTTCTTGCGAGAGGATGACAACAAACTGGGGGAGAGTTCTTATTTGAACTTGCGCTTAATGATATATCTTTCTGGGGAGAAGAGGCTGCGGAATCTGAGGTAACGAATTTGTTAGTTAATCGTTTTCCTGTTTAAGAAAAGCCTGTTTATATTGCATATATTTTTCTTTTTCTTAACAAAATTTCGGTACAATTGATATGTTCCACTATTGTGTATGGATGTGTGTGTGTGTGTGTGTGTGTGTATGATTCAATTGTTTCCCGTTAAGAAAAACTGTGTAAATTTATTTGGATTATTGTTTGGTATCTTCTTTATTGTTGGGTATCAAGTGTTCTTGCTTAACGAAATTCGGTGCAATTGCGGTGTTATAATGTCTATATTTGTTTCAATTTCTTCTGGTTAAGAAAATAATTGTGCAAGTAAATATATTTTGGTTTGTATGTATTGTTTATGGCTTAACAAGATACAGGATCATTTTTTTATCCCAAATTGATTCCGGATAAGAGAAACTAAGTTAATTCTAGTCTTAGTTAGACTTATCAAATTGGAGAATTCGGTTATTCAAGTCTAATCGAATGCCTTGACAAGAAAAACTAGTTAACTAACCTAGTGTTTGTTTTGTCTAAAGGGAAAGGTCTAAGTTATTTTCTGAATAATTAGAGCCTGAGGAGAAAAATAAAGTTAATTCTGATCTTTATTTTGGTCTTATCAAAATAAGCGATTGTATATTTACAATCGGTTTAACAAGGGAATTAAGTTTCTTAGTCGAATTGTTAAACTATTAGGGAAAATTGCTTCGGGAAATTGTTTCCTTGATAACATATTAAAACTAAATTACTTGTAGTTTCGGTTTTAATATTGGTTTTCTAAAGTGGTATGTGAAACCTTCGTGCTTAACTCTTATAGGTTGTTTACAAGTCTTTTAGATTTGTAAGATTCTTTCGGTTTGTTCTTTATTTGCTCGAACCTTTGTCATTTTGTGACAAAAAGGGGGAGGAATATATGGAGTAAACAAGTGATTTGCAATCACTGATGAAAGAACAATTGTTCTTAAACGTTATATCTAATGAAAGAGTAAAGCATTGACTAAGGGGGGGAAACATATCATATTGTTGTTGTAGCTTACCTTTAGGGGGAGTAAAATCTTTTATTATTCAAATGTCAACAACGGAATTTATTGATTGAATATATGCAGGTTATTGTGTTGTTGAAACTTGGAATCAAGCGTAAGTAAAATGAATTCTTATGTAATTTGTTTAACCATATGTAATAAGAGTTTTGTCACTAAAATTGACAAAGGGGGAGATTGTTAGAGCATAGCTTGGTTGAACTCACCAAGTGTTGGTATGTCAAGTTTAGTTGTCATATTTTAGTGTGTCAAAACTCATCTAAAGTCGCTTGATTATATACTAGAGTCAACTTCGTTTAGGTTAGACTAGAAAGTCTAGGAATGTTGAGACATACAAGTACTACTCCGAATACCTGAAGAATGTGAAGAAGAAGTGAACTACAACGGCGACATCATCCTTCCTCTTGAGGTTAGTAATATTGACTTGAACTGTTTCATTCGTAACGTATCTTTCAAGTCGTGCTATAATGAAAACATAACTGCGAATCTATATATACTGTACTTATTGTATAATACTCTAGTGATGTGACATGGTCATATTTGTATGATCATAGTATAAGGGAATTAGACTATGAAGTATAACGCTTATCTTTTGAACTTCGTAGATATGACATCGACATAATCTTGTATATACTGTTATGATTATGTGAATGGGTTATGATGAAGATTTCATCATAGGAAACAATGTTTTACATTTTTTTAAAGGAATTACATTCATGAACTTGTTTTATGAATCAAAATGGAAATCATTAGGCTTATTGGTACGGATATTCATTGCAAATCTTTGGATTACCAATATGTGTGAGATGGTAGAACCGATCGTAACTTTGTTATGTATCTTGGTATAACTAATCACAATGCCTGACTTCTGATTATTTGGTATGACTAGTTTTTAGTAATTGGTGTAACCGATCCTAAGTAATCACCATGAGATGGTATGATCGATATTTGTAATTGGTGTGATCGATCCTGTGTAACCAATCACTGAGTATTGTGTAATCGATCCTTGTAATTGGTGACCGGTCCTGGTAATTGGTGTAACCGATCCTGGTAACTGGTGTGACCGATAACAAGCAATATCATGAAATATGGTAATCGGTCCTAGTAACTGATGTAACCGGTCCTGGTAACTTGTGTGACTGATCACAAGTATTTCCAAATTGAGGTATAACTGATCCTAGTGATTGGTAGAACCGATTGAACCCATGTATGTGATTTGATATTTGATCAATCACATAGTTATCTTGGAATACAGGTGAACCAATTCTAAACCTCTTTGGAAGTGTGGTATAACCGATTCCAAGAATGTAATCTATGTAAATATGAATAAGGATTTACAGTGAAGAGATGTCTTTGAACACGTACTAGTAACTCTTATCATTTATTGTTCAAATATATTCCTTAGTACTCAAGGAGATCCTGTGCAGAAATAAATTGAGAATCTTTAAATTAAGGTTTTTGGTTTTATATGCTTTAGTTACCAGCAATTAAATGCGTATCTCTAGAGAATAAAAATTAGTAAGGTGCATTTACTAATTGGAGATTTTCTATTGAGATATTTTAGAAATTTTGGACAAGAATTTATTGGAATTAGGAAAACTGTGCTATTCATTGCATATCTTGACAATATTTTCGGTTTTGGAAATTCCTTGGTGTCAAAACATCATTGATCTATAAATACCTGAGTTTGCATTTCTAGCAAACTATCCTAAGAGCCAGGCAAACTTCATTCTTGTTGTTTCTGATGGAGCCGTCTAATCGGAAAGGAAAGTATCCTAATTAGGTGAAATCTCTTACGACCGCTCGTTTAAAGACTTCTGTGGGATCAAGAAGCTCTACGGGTACCGTTGGTGGGAAACTAGATAATTGCAGTGTTATTAGTTTTCGATTAATTTTATTGACTAACGGGTGTTGAAACTTTGATTGCACATAGTTTGTTTATTCTTGAGAATCTTCTCTTCTAATATAAGATTCACTCAAACTAAATCGAAGTATCGACGGGATCTTTAGAAATGTTTGTAGATCTAAAGACATCTTGTGATAATCCATTGTTAACAAACTCCGTTCTGTGTGTGATTGATCATAAGAGATTCAAGTGGTGTTGTGCAGGTTTTTATTGAAGATTAAAGAAGATTCAAAGACGAAGAATATTTCTTATTAGTTCTCATATCTTTGTGTGTGCACAAACCTTGATCGGCTGGGATCCAACTAGAATCGGATTTATTCGATTGATTAGTTGCGCGAGATCGGCATTCTCAATATATCTCTTTGAGATTTATTTTGATTGAGTGTGAATTTAAAATTAACTACTTTTGTAGTTATTGGATAGATTGATCCAACCAGGCAAAGGAGTTTATTAGATTAAATGGAAGATCCTTTGCGTATGATTTGAGATATCTTTATCTTGAAAGAATCAAAAGAGTGTTACCAAACATATTTGTTGTTCCTTTTACTGTTTGGAATACGATCCAAAGGAATTGTACCAATGTGTGACCTTTGAAGTTGGAAGAGCATAGATACTGAGGAAACTAAGTGAACTAGGGGTAGTTGCTTGGCCTCAACTATACGAAGATAGTGTAGATTTTGTATAGCGGCTTAATTCTTAGAGTATTCAATTCTGGACTAGGTCCCGGGGTTTTTCTGCACTTGCAGTTTTCCTCGTTAACAAAATCTTGTTGTGTGATTTACATTGGTTTTACGCAATTATATTTGTTTATATAATTTAAAGTAAATTACACAAACGTTAACTCCGATATACTTGATAGTGATCATATAGAGTTTGGTTAATATGAACCTATTATCAAGTATCACACTTTGGTTGTCGTATTGTATCGATCACGTATCCATAGACAATCACACAAAGTGTGAATACCGATTTGTTGTATTGTCTCGACTCTGTCCATAGACGATCACTTTCGGTAAGAGGACTTATAGGTTGAAAACAAAAAGATTGTGGTGTATTTGGGTACCCTCGTCTTTTCAGTTTAAGATTAAAAACATAACATGCGAAGTTATATATGAAACTCTAATATTATACTTGGTCATATTAGTATGATCAAAGTGTCAACGAAGTATATTGAATTACGAAGTATAACGTTTATATTTTGAACTTCGTAAATGCGACATCGACATAATCTATGTAACTTGTTACTTGATTGTGTATTGGATATAAGTGTAATTTCATCCTACGAAACTATGTTTTATTACATTGGCTTAAGGAAGTAGATATACGAACTTGTTTCGTAATCGGAAGGAAATCAACAGGTGTTTTGGTCCTGTTTTCTATGAAGATCTAATGGATGACCAATTCGAACCTAAGGAGGGAATTTAGGTAGAACCGATCTTAACTTATGTTAAGAGTAAAGGTAGAACCGATCCCTACATATTTTGGGATACATGGTAGAACCGATCCCAGCTTTTGTTAGGAGTCTTGATAGAACAGATCCCTACCTATATTGGGAGTCATGGTAGAACCGATCTTAGCTTTTGTTGGGAGTCATGGTAGAACCGATCCCTACCTATATTGGGAGATTTTGTAGTATCGATCCCTACCTATGTTGGGAGTCATGGTAGAATCGGTCCCAAGAGCAAAACCGATTTTTAATATTCACATATTACCTTAGGGTTTTGTGTGAGTTTGGAATTAGGGTTTGCTAGATAGGAAAGTTCTAGATGTCGACATAATTTTAACATGTACATAATTATTATCATTGATTGTTCAAAGATATTCCTTGATACTAAAGGTTATCCCAAACCGAAATATTGGAGAATCTTTTAATTGAGATTTTCGAATTAAATGTTTTTGATTTTCCAGCAATCAAAATATATCTCTAGAAAAACTATATTAGTTAACTGCTAAACTAATATTAGATATTTTCTAAAGAGAGATTTCAGAATTATAGGTTGGATATTAGTTGGAAATATGAAAACCAAAATTAGGTACTTCATTGCATATCTTGAAAATCTATCGGTTTTGGAATTTCCTTGTTGTACAAACAACCTTGGTCTATAAATAGTAAAGTTTGTTATTCTTGCAAACTATTCTTATCTAGGCAAACTTCGTTATTTCTGGCGGAGCCGAATACTAGTATTACTTGTAATACTATACCATAGAGGAAAGTACCCTAGTAAGGAGAAATCTCTTACGTCCGCTCATTAAAAGACTTCCGTGGGATCAAGAAGCTCTAACAAGTACCATTGGTGGGAAACTAGACAAGAGCATTGTTATTTTAGTTTTCGATTATTGATTTGATTGACTAATGGTTTGTTTGTACCATCTATAAAATAGACGGAGAGACTGCTAGTCAAGCCCGCTTAGCCCGCGAAAGAAGATTCCAGAAGTTTCCACATGTCTTGTTCCGCAAGTTGCTTGCGTATCAAGTTTATCTCATAATTAGGGTCTACACAATTATATAAATACATGTATCTTAAACCCTAAGGGGATATGGAATTGCAGGTTAGCTAACCATACAAGAATTATTGTAATCCTCATATCAATACAATACTCTCCCTATGGGATTTATCCGTGGATGTAGGCATCATTTGCCGAACCACGTTAAATTCTTGTTTCCTCTATTTATCATTTTTATACATTTTCTTGCCTTAATTTACTTAATCATCATCAAATTAATTGTGTTTAGTGCCTAGAAGTAATTTTGGGTACAAACACGGTTGTCAAAACTTTGATCCCACCTAGTTTGATTATTCTTGAGAACCTTCTCTTCTGACATAAGGTCACTCAAACTAGATCAAGTATTGACGGGATCTTCAAAACTGTTTTTAGATCCGAAGACAACTTATGATCATTTATTGTTAACAGACTTTGTTCTTTGCGTGATCGATCATAAGCGGAATCAAGTATTGTATGCAGGTACAATTGAAGACAAGAAGATTTTTCTAATTGGTTTCGCATCTTGTGATATTACTTTAGAAACACATCTTGATTGGCTAGGATCCGACTAAGATATAATTTATCTTTGGTAGATTTTATCAAGTAGTCGTATAGATCGACAACTATCAATATCCGAATCTGATAGCTTGTGAATCTAGATCTGATTATTTCAGATCTTGATTGATCTTACCCGAAAAAAGAGTTTACTTGTTAAACAGAAGATCCTTTGTCAAAACTCAACATATCTTTATTGTTAAAGATTAATAGAATGGTTACCAAACAACTTTGTTCCTTTATTGTTTGAAACACGATCAAAAGGAGTTGAGTGCTTAAGAATTTATATTGGTAAAACAACTCAATATAGTGATTTCTATGTTGGGATTCATGTGTGTTGGCCATACGGTTGTAGGCGCATGGATACCGAGGGAACTAAGTAACTAGGGGTAGATTACTTGGTCTCAACTATACGAAGTTGGCTTTATTCTTTGTATAGCGGATTAATTCTGAGAGTATTCAAAACTGGACTAGTCCAGGGGGTTTTCTGCATTTGTGGTTTCCTCGCTAACAAAATCTTGTTGTGTGATTTACTTTTACTTTCCGCAATTATGATTGTTTTATTAGAATTAAAACTAAATACCCTAGTACTTTAATCCAAGACACATAATATTGATCCTATAGTATATCAGTTTTATACCATAACTATTATCAAATGTATACCTTGTTGTTGTATTGTCTCGACTTTTTCCATAGACGATCACTCAAGGTATCGAACTTATAGGTTGATATGGAAAGATTTTGGTGTACTTGGGTACCCTCGTCATTTCACCATATTTTAGTTTCAAAACTCGAACTTGTTGATTTGATTATTATAGTCAACTTTGTTAGTGTGAATATATCAAAGCGACACAATTAAACAAGCACTCAACACCTACCAGAAATGAATATAGCAAAGCGACACAACCCAAACAACTTGTACTGTCTAATTGTCCCCTAGTATCAACTAATGTTCCACTTACCTTGTCTAATTGTCCCCTAGTATCAACTAATGTTCCACTTACCTGATCGTCGTATAATTTTACAGGGAACTCACAAGGGCCTACAGTAAAACAAATAAAAATTTCAAGACATTCTAACGTTTAAGTCCTAAAATACGGAGCCTTCTTTAAGTCTGTCCTAGAGTGAAAATCTGTAAAGGCAGTCAACATTTCAAGAGAAAATGGGGTACCTACGAATGTCCGATCCTTATGAAATTTCTACAGGATATTAATAAGGTTAGAAATCATTGCATATCAGAACATAAGAAAAATCTAATGGTTACATTCATCAAACCAGGAGCTACATCTATCCATCTCAGAATTAGGAATCTGCAGAAAACAGTTAATTCCATTGATTGATTTAAAGGCTTACCAGGGTTCGATGAACCTAAAAATTCAAACAAAGGTGCCTTCCTTATTCAATTTCAACATAACCAAAATTCATAGGAAACTACAGTTGGAAAATTATATACATATCACTAACTACAACAGTTTACTACTTCTAAAATGTGATGTTTCGTCGATTATTACCTTAAGAAAATTTATGAAAACACCATGATAATCAAAAGGCTTAGATAAAAACTATGAACCTGATAAAGCAACAATAAAATTGCCTTTTAAACGGAGGGGAAATCAATTGAACCAACGAGAAATATAATCAAAAGCAAGTTAATCCTGACTTCTTCCTCAAATTCACGTGGTTATTCCTCTTCTCAAATTTTTGATCCCTAAAGGTTTTAGCACAAAACGAGGTTTATAAGTGGGGGGGGGGGGGGGGGGGGGCGGCGGGACCACACACACCCACACACCCACCCCTTAACTCTCTAGTTTGACAGTTTATAATCAGACCCTACCGAAATAATAAGGGAAAAACCCTTCTGGACAATTCTAGCCTAAAGTTAACTTACACCCCTAATACACTCCTATCACATAAAGGATTTAACTAGTAGTTAATATTGAGACTCGTTCTCGTTACTCATGAAGAACCTGAGGACGTATCAGCGTCAACAAACACATCATCACTTGATTTGTCACATTTTCTATCATAGTTCATTCAAGTCAGTATCTATTGAAAACATAACATACGAAATATAGTTTGTTATTCGTCTCTAGTATCGATGATTTGGTAATTATACTATGACCAAAGTATCAAGGAAAGATATATTAGTTGTTTTATACAACTTGTGTATATAGAGTTACGAAGTATAGTTTATCTATAGGCTTCGTAAGTCGACTTTACACTAATTGGTTATTTGTTATTATTTAATGTGTTTGAATTTCTGCAATTAATTCAACCTTTGGGATTATTTATGAAGGAATATCATAATCTAAGGAAGTAGACTTGCGAAATCATGTTTCGTAGTCGAAAGAGAGTTCGGGAGACCCATCCTATTTGTATGAACGATTCAGAACCGATCCCTGGTGTTGATGGTGGATTTTTTACAAAGGCTAAAATCGTAAAATCATAATTTTGCATATTTATGACACGGCTTCAGACACGTATGTGAAAATCACGAACAACTTCTGACTGAGCGTCCACCCTCTCAGAGATCACAATTTTTCATATTTCTGACACGGCTTCAGACACGTATGTGAAATTCACGAACAACCTCTAACTAAGCGTACACCCTCTCAAAGCCCTGCATGAATATATGATTCGTAAAGTCTATCAACTTAGCTTTTTGACATTTCACATATTTCATCAACACTTCTACATAGAATCGAAATGATTGGACGACTCCTAGACATATTGCATGCTAGTATAGAGCGTTAACGTCTTAAGGATGCCACACTATTCTCTGACTATGTAGAATGCATATGTATAGAATCTCTTAATGATTGGACGGCTCCTAGACATATTGCATGCTAGTATGGAGGGCTAGCGTTTTCGGGATGCCACACTGTTCCCCAACTATGCACAATCAATATTCAAAACGAGTATGATGCCTCTATCATCTCATACCTCGATTCCCGAATAAACATAATGCTCCTAGACATATTGCATGCTAGTATAGAGCAATTCACATATTAAATTCTAGCGCAACATTCATCAATTGAATTCCTAGAAAAATAATCTATTCTATCTCATTACTCTGTTTCATGGCATTCCCGGCTGAATTCCATGAATTAGTAATAGATAGTCAATCTATTTTATTACTCCGTTTCATGGCTTATTCTCAGCTGAATTCCATGAATTAGTAATAAATATTCATTGTTCGGGCATCTGGGCCACCACCGAATAAGTCCTGAGAAAATGGTGCGAGTGTACTTAACAATAATGCACAAACGAGCACCCAGATGCATAAACGAGCATTCAAAAATATGGGCGAACGAGGAAACCTATGCAAAATAGGAAAGGAAAATAATTAAAAAATAATAATAGAGAGGCGCACACGGTACCGGGCCCATCTCCTTAATTTCTTATTTTATTATTATTATATCTTCCCTCATCTCATGAAACTCCTTCGTTTGAGCAAAAACCTAATTTTTCCATATTTCTCAAATATTGCTCAAACTATCAAAAGTCAAATAGTCAAATGGTCACACGACCATCCGGACTTCTCACGGCAAATATTATAATATCATTTATTTGAATATTCTCAAAATATTGGTCGCACGAGCAAAGTTCTACTTGCTCATTCAAGCAAAATCGAGAGTTTCAGTCAAGATCAAACTCTTCTGAAAATCCAAAATATTGCTCGAACGCGCACCAGAAAATACCAAAATTCCCAGGATTGAGTCATGGATAATATGGTGACACGGGCATGCCACCTTGACCGACCAAGGTCGTCCCCTTGGATTACAGAAGCCGGTCCCACACTCTCTTATGATTTTGACCTAATTAATATTCCATAATTCATATTGGGTTCAAACTCTATCCAAACAACTTGGAATTTGATCAATCGACCATCAGTTGGTCCCACAACCACCAGGGCCGGTTTCATACTCCTTGTTCGGTCCTTCCTCTCTCCATTATTAGGTTTTACCACCTAATGCTCAGACGAGCACTATTTTTAATGATGATTAAATGAGCATTTAATCATCCTTTCACTAACTGGCCTTTGGTGCATGCTCATTCGAGCACCTGGGAGCTACAT
Source organism: Papaver atlanticum (assembly GCA_023531105.1). Lineage (NCBI taxonomy): Eukaryota > Viridiplantae > Streptophyta > Magnoliopsida > Ranunculales > Papaveraceae > Papaver > Papaver atlanticum. The sequence goes on from JAJJMB010017633.1 coordinate 6,726,367, forward strand.
AGTCGGTCCATCATCCCATGTAGCCGGTCCCTCTCTCACTCATTTGGTTGATTTTCAGTAAATCAACAATCGATGAAAATTAGGGTTTCATACCAAATGCTCTGCAAATCATAATTCTGAGCAAGTTTAAAAACTGATAATTTCATGTCAATCCAACAATCGACATCCTAATTAATTATATAATATTTGGTCCAACTACCAGTATTTTAATTAATATTTTATTTGGTCGCGCAACCAATAATTCATGAATCGAGCAATATTGCTCAAACGAGCAATATTTATTTTTCTCATTCAACTGGGATCAGAACTCATTGATTCAACTATCAATTGCTCGACCGAGCAATATTTCTCATGTTGATTCAACTATCAACATAAACAGTTGAGAATTCTATTGATCCAGCAATCAATATTCTAATTTAATGTTTGGTCCTGCTACCAACATTTTTTGCTCGAATAAGCAACATGGTTTGAACGGACGACTATTCAATATTTCTGATTTACTCTGTCATTCGATCATTCATGATATATTAGATCAGAAATGAGCATTCGATATAATTCAACGATATCTTTGATTTCCTGTCGAATACTCGACATATCAAAATAAGTCATTGATCGAGCAACCTTATCGGACGATCATCCAAATTCCCAAAATATCATTATTACCTCGACTGGTAAAATGATATATCATAATTCATCAAGGCTATGATCAATCCATGAGTCCCAGAGCATACCACATTTGTTCATTATGCTCGACCCATTAATGCTAAGACTCATCATCTAGTCAAGTCAACAACTTACTAATTAAATACATGTATGCCTTGCAGACTCCACGTTCGTGAGACATCAATCACGTCACATGGGGGGATATTAACTAGGGTTTTGGTCTGGCAGCCTACGGCACGTGTGTACACCCACGATGAGAAATGTGAGTAAGTCGTGCAAGCAGTTGAGGGAGTTAGCAAAGTAGTGGATGGACAATCAACCAAGTCTCCACATGACATGGAACTGGTTTAACTAAGATTCTCCACTTTCCCACTCTTTCACTCCAGCAACCGTCATACTTACTAGGATCAATGTGTCAATTATTCTTGCAATATAAATAAGTCTCTGAATCCAAGATTGAACAATCAAGAATCATCGTCTAAGGAAGAATTCTCATCTTAGCAATCACTCTCAAGAATTCAATCAATCAACCAGAACTTATTCGAACTCAACAGTTTGCATAAAACTTACAAAAACCCAACACATCCACAATCCTCGATAATCATTGATCTCACACACTTCTCAGCTTCCCTCCTACAGATCAACCATCGTCCCTCTTTGTGACCGAATTGACTCTGGAACGACCATTGTCTTGGTTTAGGACGGAGTCCTACAGATTGATCTCTCGAACTCAAAGCATTCCCGTGTAGTGCATCTGTTTGAAAAAGGTTTAAGCAATTTTCTCGGTCGAGGAGTCTCCACATGCACGGTCGTCTCTTCACTTTCCTAAAAAACCAGCAAACCGTTTTCTCCCATCAACAGATTGGCGACCACAGTGGGAGATTAATCTCTCGGTTGCAATCTCAATTTTCACAAAAATGGTCGATCTTAGGTCAGGTTCAGTTATAAATCCTAACCCAAACAATGCTAGCACTAGCAACAACTGTGGTGGTGCTCCAGTCACTTTTCCCGCTTCCAACGAAGGCGCTACTGATACTACCCTTCCTCAAACTAACATCGGAAATAATCCTTTCTTCGGCCGAGCTCTTGAAGAAATCAGAGAAGATCCACCTACCATAGCTGATCTCATGAAGGTTCGGGAAGTTCTCACCATGAATTAGACAGATATGGCCGCAACACAGAAAAAGTTGTGCGCTTACCTCAAGACTCTTACAGACAAGTTGTCGTCTGAGAAAACTCAACCCCAGTCAGAAAAAGGAAAAGCTAAGGAAACATCCTCAACTGCTGATCCTTATACCTCCCCAATCCACATCCTGGAAGATGATGAAGTCCGCAAGTGGCCTGATGGTTATCATTCTCCCTCCCTTGGATGAGGTAGGGATTTGATCCCTCGACTTTGTAATTGCTAGTAGTATTTAGGGGACACCAACTAACCACTGTACTAATCCATAAAAAAGAAATGAATAGATACAACATGTTTCCAAATAGTTGTTATGTAGATTTCGGTTCACTTTTATCTGCCGCATGGTTACCTAGACCGCATGACTTCTCATTTCTTTCCATGTAAATACACCCGATTGTATGGCATGGAATTGGCCATGACAAAGTGATAATTTCATCTAACTGATTAATTTAAAAGAAGAGTCATAAAAAAATATTTAAGGCTTTCCGTGTTCATTTTTTGCCCCAAATATGAAATGCTTGCACCTAAGCACCACATATGGCAGTATTGGGTATACGTTGGTGTTCAAAAAACCCGGATCATACATGAAAATAAATCGTGTTAACGGTTGATTTTAAATGACGAAAAGGGTACTATAAAGGCAAAATTAAAAGGCATTAATCTCTATTTAACACCGTTCGATAGAGGTGGGATATATATCCAAATTTGACAAAGGAAACAAAACTATGATTTAGTAATTAAACTCTACATAAACTAATATATTTAAAATAAACATAACCAAAATTCAATAAACAAACAAATAATGCAAAAAAAAAGAAAATTTTCCTGACAAAGTCTTTTGTATGGTACTTTTGATCACAAACAACCCAATAATCATCAAGTGCATCATCAACTGAGCCCTTAATCAACACTTTTTGCTACTTCTTACGAGATATAACTTATTTTCACCAATGTCAAAAACTTGTATATCATCTCTAGTTGTGTAAATTGAAAATGCTCAAAATTCTTTATGAGAAAAAAGAGAGGATGTTATTGTCCGAACTGATCGTCTTAGTTTTTTTCCACATCATTTCCCCCCTTCTTATTTCTGCAAATAAATGATCATCAATTAATTTCTATGTTCCAGTGTTGCTTAAAAAGCTAATTGAAGTGTAAAAACAACTTACTTGGCTATCCAAGCTTTAAACATTCTGAGATGTGGGTCGACATCAAGCCCTAACTCCTTAAATTTTGGGTCATAAACTCCATTTTTTATAGATTGGTACCTGTGAAATTGGTGATTAAAAGTTTATCAAATTTAATAAATTAAATAAAACATAAATAACCTGAAGCTACAAGAATCATATTAGACCGTACCTAGGATTCTCCACTATATTAGAAATGTCATGCTCATTGTCGGTTGATGTTGGCGTCCTCTTGGATCTAGACTCGTCTCTCGGCAAAAAATCCTTAAATAATGACCAAATTTTCATAAATTAAATATACTTTCCATAAAATTTCAACAAGAACATAATAATAAAATGTTTAACTAGGTCAAGAAGTAAAATTTTACCTTAAAATAAGCAGTTGTGTTGCCCGGATAAATGGGCTTTTGATTATTTTTTGACTCTGGCAAATCATTTCCTAGAAATCTTGGAACGAATGTATACTTCCTCATAGTTTCTTTCTTCTTTGGACCCGGGAGAATCCTGAATTGAAATTAACTACGCATTTATAAATCAAACGAATATACATAAACAATATTTAATTAAATTTAAGAATATTACTACATTATTTAATATAAATTTTAACCTTGGGAGACGGGTAGGTTGTTGTTGTTGTGGTTGTAGGTGGTCATAATGGGTACGGTGAGATGACTCATCGGAGTTATCCGATCGGTTCAACCTTTGGTTATAAAATACTCCTTCATCATTTGTATCAACCCATAAATTAGTTTTTTTTTGTGAACTAAATCCTCCTGAAGCCGATGTTCCTCGTTCTTCTGTGCTTAAACCAAATTCTGCCTGGTAAAAGTAAAAACTAATCAATACCAAGTGACTTGATAATTCAGTAATCAAATATTTGGATTTTAAATAATTTGATTAATATTCATAAAGTTGATATAAGAACATACAATTGAGGAAGTCTGAGGATATAAAGTTGTCCTTGTTGGATTCTGGAAAATAGGCGGCGGTGATGATGAGGATCCATAGTAGTAGTTTGGATTAGCTCCATTACTTCGTGAGAAAATAGAGATATTATCAATTAGTCCATACCCATAAACCGAAGAAAAGAAATATCAAAATTTAACAGAGTAAGCACTGCTACGCAAAAATGACATAAGTTACCTATATGAATGCAATGGTTCATCATTAGGAATTTGTGACCCTAGATCAGGATGGTTGACGAAGCTTGATTCCTTTCCTTTTGTATGGGCGAATGAAGTTAACCCTTGACTATCATTTTGGTTGAACTCAACCTAATTATCAGGATAAACAATATTTTTACGTTACTAATCACCACCCCCAATGTAATCGTACGATAATATAAATAATATTTAAATGTTATTATAATCTCCATATGTCATCTACTGACCATGGAATTTGTTGGAGGATTAGGGTTAGTAGTTGTTGTTTGTAGAGTCTTCTGGCCTTGTTCATATGATATTTGTGATGTGAACAATGGTGTGTTTATTATGTTTTGTTCTGATGTTGGAGTATCCGGCAGAGACCTGATTCATTTATTCGTAAAAAATATAAATTATCAGTAATACAATTTAATCTAAATACATTATATGTTTATACATTATATGTTTATACATTTCTTAAAAATGTTCAACTCACATGGTTATCTGCCAATTGTGCAAATCTCCGTATTCCGGTATTTCATGATCGAATTTGAAAATATCTACTTCATTAGTTGTATCCTTAAACAAGTCCTCTTCACCCTGAAAAATCATATTAATATTTCGGTTTCAGTAGATAATAATAGTATATAATTGCAAGATTTAAATTTTAGCTAATTTTTCTTACCTCCATGATGTTGGATTTGGATCTCCCAAAACACCCACTGCAAAACCTTAAAAAAAAAAAAAAAAAAAAAAAGAATATGCCTTTAGATTTCACAATATCAAAGTTGACTCGTTCAAGTCAACCTAGTTTTTACGTATGTCATTCATCTGGGTCAGTTAACTATATGTATTATGTTTCGGACTCTCAATGAGTCTTCTTTATATCTAAACTCAAGTTTGACTTGGGGAAACTGCTTGAGTTTAACTAATCTTTCTTAATTTTTATGTGACTTAATATTTAGTTAGATGCAAAAAAGACCATATATATATATGAGGAAGGATCTCTTCACACTATCTCACACTTTGGGACCTAATTTTTTTAACAAAAATCAAAGGGTAGCATAATTGAAGCTAATATTTTGGAGATATGTTCATGTTAAAAAGCTCTACATACCCACAAATAATGAGCACATTCCGAAATGTATAACTCCACCATATACTACTTTGAAAATCAAGCGTCGAGAATCAACAAATTTTCAACCGTTAAAATTAAGATTGGAAGATGGTGAGGTTTGATATTCGGAACGCGCTCATTTTTATGAGCATGTAGAGCTTTGTAAGAAGATCATACCCCCAAAATATTAGCTTCAAATACGTTATAAAATGTCACCCAAAGTGTGGGATAGTGTGAATTTAATAGTGGTGAGAATAATTAATCATCTAAGGAGGAAGGTCAGAACAGTGGTGTTTTCTCATGTTTTCAGAGAAACTAATAGGTTAGCGGATTCATTAGCTGATATCTATCCTAGAGAACAATTCATTGAGATTGATCCAGGAGATTTTATCGAGGAGTTAAAGAAGATTATTGAGGAAGATAGAAATTTTAAAGTTTATTATCGATGTAACAAGTGTAGTTTTTTTTTTTTTTTTTTTTAATTCTTTGTTTTTGGTTAAGGTCCTCTTATCCCCTAGGATTGTTTTTATTGATTCTTTGAATTCTTATATAATAATATAAAATACACCATTTCTATGTAAAATAAATTGTTAGTTATAGTGCTAATATAATTCCTAATTATATCCTTACATAAAAAGTTATTTATTTAATTTGTGGCATACCTACTAAATCTCAATAATTAATTGTGAGTTTCTATGTATAAAAAAAGATCTTGAAAAAGTTATAAATTTTTATTTAAAATTGTCAAGTACCTTGTATATACCTTTTAAGTATTATAGAGATACACAGATACAGATCCGTATAGAGTCACAAACTCCAAATCTAATAGATTTTCTTAATTATTTTTCTATAACTGATCTAACTTTTAGAATATCTTCTAATTTTCTTAATAATCTCTTTTTCCAATATTTAGAATTGAAACAGTTTCTTCTTTAATTGGATATATTTTACCTATATAAGAAAACTGATTGGATTTTTGATCACAGAGTTTTTGATTACCTATTTTGATCACATTCTTTTTCTTATAAATATGTTTAGAAACCATGTTTAATTTTTTATTGAAATGAAAACATCATTTTATTGTCTTACTTAATTAGTTTTGTTGTACTAGCTAATATTTATTATCACTTTATTCGGAGTAAACGAGGAAGGCGCACAAAATCAGAAGTAAATATATGCAAACAAACAAAAAGCAAGTTGAAGATTTACTTTTTCAAACTAATCGTGTCAGATCTTGACCTCGTATGTGGAAGTAATTCTTTGTAACATAAATTATGTGAACGAGGAAACAATTAATATAAGAAGTTTTTTGACTAAAGTATCATACCACAAGTATATTATTAGACAAAAGTTACCTTAGTCCGCAGGATGCTCCCAAGTAAAATCTCGTGATCTACATTAGAAAAAATAAAAGAAAGTTATAAGGAGTCAAATAACTTCATCAAATAATATTAAAAAAAATGGTAATAATATTTGATTGAAAAGATAGAATGTGTGTAAGATTGATTACTAGTGCTTGATCAATTAACCAATGCAAGAACAATCATAAAAAATGAGCACCAACTAAATAACACAGATGCAAAGACAATCTTAGGAATAGGGTAGGACCGAGAATCTCTAAAGATGCAATTTAAGGATGCATGTAATATGACATAAGAAATCATTTAACATATAGCTTATATCAACTAAAATACAACGGTAAAGTGTTTTGGTGATGATACCAATGACTTGAAGTTGAAACTTTCAGCACCAAATTCTTTACCAATCAAAAAAAAAGTAAAAAACCTTTTAACATTTATGAATACTTCTGATTCATATTTTACATAAGAATGATGATCGCGCATGTAAATCTAATCCCAATACTCCCCAAAATAAAAAAATTATAAAAAAGAACTTCCTTAAACAATTTAGGTTTTCTACTAAGGATTTCGATTAATAAGCATACGATTAAGGAAAAAATAGTTTAGCATTAGATAATTAAAAAGCAATACAAGGACAATTATACTTAAATTAATCCAAAAGAATGAAGATTGTAAACTATTGGTTAAGGTTTTTATAGAAACATCTGCAATACATGATAATGATATAAAACATACTTAATATGGTATGAAGATGATTGAAGTCGAAAGAAGAGGGTGGTGATAAATAGGAGAAGAAGAATTTTATGTTAAAAAAGTTATTGTTGATGTGCCAAAAACTTCAATTTTATCTATCTCTTTCTCACATCCTCTCCTACTATACTAATGTGGCTACTTTTATAGATGAGTTTTGGTCTGGATTTTCAAGTAGGGTATTAATGGAAGAAAAAAAAGGATATGAGAGAATAAATTACAATACTAGATTCTTATCTTTGCAATGGTCATATTTCTAAAAAATTACCATTACTTTCTTGAATGGGTAATTTTGAAATATTATATATTCTTGCAGAGGTTTTAAAATTGCCAGAAAGAATATTTCTCGATGCTAGAGTTTTTAATTTTGCATGTTAAGACTTCGATTAAGATTATTTCACGTTTAAAAACATTATTATGCACAAGAAAATAACTAAGACTAAATAGTTATTTGAGACCATTAACGAGATTTTTATCGTTACTCAGTAACCGTTTTATTTGTCGTGTATCACATAATCATTGTATCAGTTTATCGTTATCGAGGTTGGAGAGTCTTACTCTTTAGATTTTCGAGTTGGCGCGTAAATTCTATACAGTATAGTTCAGTTGCGAGTATTTTGTTTTCAGTTCTCAGGTTGATCCTATTTACGTGGAAAATTGCATTAGACCGTTAAAATATATAAAATACATACATAAATATACATTTTAGGGGAATCAAACTTCCTAAGTTGGCAACTATAATCTAAAATCAAATTTCTAATTTTATTTGAGAAAAAATTCTGCTTTACGAAAACGCTTCTTTCTCTCTGTGTATATATCAAATATGAACAAATTCTTAATCAACAATGTATGTTACCATTATCTTCCAAATTATTCATCAAATTAATAAAAAACTTCGCAGTTTTTTGCAATCAATACGATTGTTATAACAAAAATAGGTCTTTAAACAGGTAATTAAATAATTTATTTTTTTCATCTATATGATTTATGATCCAAATGACTAAATTGTCGTTGTAACGTCATAAAGAAATAAATAAGCATTTGCCTAAGAGCTTACGTGGATTCAACTAAGTAAAAAAGGAAATACACGTCGGCGACATCACGAGATCTTTCGAAATATTATCCGTAAGAATATACTCAAGCCATTTGTTAAATACAATGTTTACTTTGTCCCTTTGTAAAGGGAAGTTCATATGGTAATTAAGTAGTTCACATTGTTATGGTCGTCATATAATACATTGCAACGAATGAGTGAAATGTTTAGTAACATTTCTTAACCAACTTCTTTTCCTAAAACTCCTTTTTTTTCATTTTATGCTAAAACTTTTTTGTTTTATTTTTACTCCATTATGTATTATCTTAAAAAGAAAAGAAAGAAATTCCCACTGTACACTGGCTTTCTATTTAACGGGCCACTTCGGTTGCAATTTCCAATCAGACAGTTTTAAAGGTTTAGTAATAAAGGATTGGATCGGTATAATCATATAGCTAAAACCCAAGTGGTCTGATGGTTCTCATGCTCCCTCTTATTGAGGAGGTTGGATTCCAAACCTTGTAATAGCCAAAAAAAAATCCTAAGTGAGTGAATTTAGGAGTAGTCTAGAGACCACTACACTATGCAAACAAAAAAAATGTACGGGTTGGTATTAAAAAAAGAAAAAACTAGTTGGTGTCTTCAGTTGGGCCAAAATAAGTCCAATTAAATAGATCCAGTTCCAATGGTAGACCGGTCCTCTTTCCTAGGAAAGCCTTGGTTTACAAATGATATATTAAACTTCTTTGAGGATGTCCTTTTTTAATCGAATGACTTATTGGGTTACAAAATGAACCGTGCTTCAGGGCATACGGAAAAAGTACAGGGCATATGGATGCATTTTCCTATCTATGGTTGGTTTTTTTGTACAGGGTGTCTAATGGGTAACTGAATTAGTTATATACCCCAAAATGGTATTTACCCTTAATTTAAAAGCCTAAAATCAAAAATCAAAATTAGTTTTAAACATAAACGTCTTCTCTATCAAAACTCTTTTTAAGAACTGTCGAAATCAATTTTTCATCGCCGCAATTAATCTTCGACTCTTAAAAATTTGATTGTCGATTAAATGCAACTATAAAATGACTTGTACAAAGAAACAACCAATAGGTAGGAGTTATAAATCTTCTTCTAATTTGTCAATTGAAGAACAAGGAGAAGTTCAAGCATAAATTCAACCGAGTGAAGAACCAACTCCCGAAATGTACATCAGAAGGTATTTCCTACAAACCATCTTTCATTTGTTTGTTTTGATTGATAGTATAGGTTTAATTCGACAAAAAATACTGATTTCTTTTGTAGTTACAGAGTGAAATTCGGCTGAAGCGACTTATCATCCGAACTGTTCATTATTCTTCATTTTGAAGGTGTTGATGAATAGTTCAGCTGATAATTGTTTTTAAACTGTATCCGAACTTTATATTATTGATTACAGAATCACCTAAGTTGTAAAGTTCGGCTGATAAATTTTTTTGAATTAGTAGTCGGACGACGTGTTACTAGCAATACTAAGAAAGTTATAAGGTCTGGCTCGTAATTAATTTTTCGGGACAGCCGAACCTTTTGACTGGATGAGACGAAGATGTATGTTTTAAATAAGATTATGGGCTAAAACTACATTGATTCATTAATAGGGGTGGGATGAACATTAAATTTAAGAAATTTTCATGTACAAAAAATTTATCAGGCCGAAAAGAGAGACGGACGACCCTTTGTTAGGCTCATCCCTGCTTTTGGGTCGCCCAGAAATTTGTGCATTTTGTTTCCCTTAACAAATTTCAGGTCACAATCTCACATCAGAAGTCATTACGGTGATTTTCCACCACATAAAAAAATTGAAAGTCATTGTTGTGATTTTCGATCGCACAAATTTTGAGTGACCGAATAAGATTTTTTTTGGTAACAAGATAGATTTTTGTTTTTTTAAGCATATTTTGCAACAGGCCAAATTTTGCATCAAGAAGTGAACTTTGGATGGCAAAAGACATATTTGAACTTGCAAACTTACAGTGCAAATTTTAGTGTCACGGGACAGATTCAACGTTGTAGTAACCGGTTCTAGTTAATAGTGGTAGATTTTCATTTACATGACAAATTAGGAGATAATTACTATAAAGCATAAAAAAGGATATAATGGTACTACGGCCTTAAAATTAGAACTCTCTAAGGCTTTTGACAGGATTGAATGACTTTTTCTTTTAGGTGTGCTTAAGAAGATTGGTTTTCCTGAGAAATTTTGTAGTTTCATTGAGCAGTGCATTAGCACAACTAAGATATCCATTTTGCTTAATGGTTCTCCTACAGATGAGTATTGTCCTACTAGAGGTATAAGACAAGGGGATCCTTTATCCCCTTATCATTTCATAATTGTTATGGAATATCTTTCTAGATTTCTTATGAATGATGTTACTAATCATGTTAAATCTAGAGTTAAGGCTGTTAGGAATGCTCCTGGTATAACTCATCTTTTGTTTGCAGATGACATTCTCATTTTCACTAAGGAAGACATGCATAATATAGCAGGTATCTTGGATGTGCTTGAGCAATTTGGTATGTACTCTAGTCAAATTGTTAACTTTAATAAATCTAGTGTCTATTTTAGTAAGAACATTAGTCATGATGCTAGAATAGATCTTGCTAATGCTCTTAAGATGACTGAGATGAAGGATACTGATAAATATTTAGAAGTTACTCTGTTAATGGGAAGAGATAAAACTAAATCTTTTAAGCCTATCCTTCATTCCTTTGGCTCTGGACTCAAAAATTGGAAAGGCAAAACTATGAACCAATCAGCCAGAACCAATACCCTTCTATCTTATCAGATGGGTAGTTTTAGGATTCCTAAAACCATGATTAGCCAAATGGACTCCATTCAGAGACAATTTTAGTGAGGTAAAGTGTTAGAAGTTTTAGAGCATAGCTTGGTTGAACTCACCAAGCGTTGGTATGTCAAGTTTGGTTGTCATATTTTAGTGTATCAAAACTCATCTAAAGTCGCTTGATTATATACTAGAGTCATCGTTTAGGTTAGACTAGAAAGTCTAGGAATGTTGAGACATACAAATATTACTCCGAAGACCTGAAGAATGTGAAGAATAAGCGAACTACAACGATGACATCATCCTTCCTCTTGAGGTTAGTAATATTGACATGAACTATTTCATTCCTAACGTATCTTTCAAGTCGTGCTATATTGAAAACATAACTGCGAAGCTGTATATACTATACATATTGTATAATACTCTAGTGATGTGACATGGTCATATTTGTATGATCATAGTATTAGGAATTAGACTACGAAGTATAACGCTTATCTTTTGAACTTCGTAGATATGACATCGACATAATCCTATATATACTATTATGATTATGTGAATGGGTTATGGTGAAGATTTTATCCTAGGAAACAATGTTTTACATTTTTTTAAAAGAAGTACATTCATGAACTCGTTTTATGAATCGAAAGGGAAATCATTAGGCTTATTGGTACGGATATTCATTGCAAATCTTTGGATTACCAATATGTGTGAGATGGTGGAACCGATCGTAACTTTGTTATGTATCTTGGTATAACTAATCACAATGCCTGACTTATGATTTGGTATGACTAGTTTTTAGTAATTGGAGTAACCGATCCTAAGTAATCACCATGAGATGGTATGATCGATATTTGTAATTGGTGTGACCGATCCTGTGTAACCGATCCTAGTAATTGGTGTGACCGATCACAAAGTATTGTGTAATCGATCCTTGTAATTGGTAACCGGTCCTAGCAATTGGTGTAACTGATCCTGGTAACTGGTGTGACCGATCACAGGCAATGCCATGGAATATGGTAACCGGTCCTGGTAACTTGTATGACCGATCACAAGTATTTCCATATTGAGGTATAACCGATCCTAGTGATTGGTAGAACCGATTGAACCCATATATGTGATTTGATATTTGATCAATCACATAGTTATCTTGGAAAACAGGTGAACCAATTCTAAACTTGTTTGGAAGTGTGGTATAACCGATTCCAAGAATGTAAATCCAAGTAAATATGAATAAGGATTTACAGTGAAGAGATGTCAACATACTTTGAACACGTACAGTAACTCTTATCATTTATTGTTCAAAGATATTCCTTAGTACTCAAGGAGATCCTGTGCCGAAATAAATTGGGAATCTTTTAATTAAGGTTCTGGGTTTTATATGCTTTAATTACCAACAATTAAATGCATATCTCTAGAGAATAAAAATTAGTAATGTGCATTTACTAATTGAAGATTTTCTATTAAGAGATTTCGGAAATTTTGGAAAAGCATTTATTTGAATTAGGAAAACCGAATTTTGCTATTCATTGCATATCTTAAGAATATTTTTTGTTTTGGAAATTCTTTGGTGTCCAAACATCCTTGGTCTATAAATACCTAAGTTTGCATTTCTAGCAAACTATCCTAAGAGCTAGGCAAACTTAATTCTTGTTGTTTCTGGTGGAGCCGTCTAATCGGAAAGCAAAGTATCCTAATTAGGTGAAATCTCTTACGACCGCTCGTTTAAAGACTTCTGTGGGATCAAGAAGCTCTACGAGTACCGTTGGTGGGAAACTAGATAATTGCAGTGTTATTAGTTTATGATTGATTTGATTGACTAACGGTTGTTGAAACTTTGATTGCACCTAGTTTGTTTATTCTTGAGAATCTTCTCTTCTGATATAAGATTCTCTCAAACTAGATCGAAGTATCGACGGGATCTTTAGAACTGTTTGTAGATCTAAAGATATCTTGTGATATTCCATTGTTAACAGACTCTGTTGTATATGTGATTGATCACAAGAGATTCAAGTGGTGTTGTGCAGGTTTTTATTGAAGATTAAAGAAGATTTGAAGACGAAGAAGATTTCTTATTAGTTCTCATATCTTTGTGTGTGCACAAACCTTGATCGGCTGGGATCCAACTAGAATCAGATTTATTCGATTGATTAGTTGCGTGAGATTGGCATTCTCAATATATCTCTTTGAGATTTATTTTGAATGAGTACGAATCTAAACTTAACTACTTTTCTAGTTATTGGATAGATTGATTTAACCAGGCAAAGGAGTTTATTAGATTAAACGGAAGAGCCTTTGTGTATGACTTGAGATATCTTTATCTTGAAAGAATCAAAAGAGTTGTTACCAAACAGATTTGTTGTTCCTTTACTGTTTGGAATAAGATTCAAAGGAATTGTACCAGTGCGTGACCTTCGAAGTCGGAAGCGCAGGGATACTGAGGAAACTAAGTGAACTAGGGGTAGTTGCTTGGTCTCAACTATACGAAGTTGGTGTAGATTTTGTATAGCGGCTTAATTCTGAGAGGATTCAATTCTGGACTAGGTCCCGGGGTTTTTCTGCACTTGCAGTTTTCCTCGTTAAAAAAATCTTGCTGTGTGATTTACTTTTGTTTTCCGTAATTATATTTGTTTATATAATTTAAAGTAAATTACACAAACGTTAACTCCGATATACTTGATAGTGATCCTATACAGTTTGGTTAAGTCTGAACCTATTATCAAGTATCACACTTTGGTTATCGTATTGTCTCGATCTCATATCCATAGACAATCACACAAAGTGTGAATACCGATTTGTTGTATTGTCTCGACTCTGTCCATAGACGATAACTTTCGGTAAGAGGACTTATAGGTTGAAAACAAAAAATATTGTGGTGTATTTGGGTACCCTCGTCTTTTCATAAAGATAGTCATAAAGGTCTCTACTTCATAGGATGGAACAAGCTTATGCTTCCTAAAGCTCTAGGAGGATTAGGATTTGGAAATTTGGAACACTTCAATACTGCTCTTTTAACTGAAGTGGCTTGGAGAGCCTGTAATGATGAAGATTCTCTGTGTTTTCAAATTCTCAAAGCCAAATACTCAAAGGATGGTATTTTTCTGCATTTAGATAAACTCAAGGATGTATTTACTTTGTTATATAGATAGTGCAACAATACACCATGTGGGTTGTAAGATGTGGCACTAAAATTAGCATATGGCCAGATTGTTGGGTTATAGGTCTTGATAGCGTACCTGTACCAATTGTTGGTTCATCTAGCTATGATAATTTTAATATGGTTTGTGATTTGTTATTGCCAGGAACTAGAGATTGTAACCTTGATGTTCTTGCTTCACTGTTTTCACAAAGTTGTATTGATCTAATCCTTAAAATGGGAATCCTATCAATATGAGAGAATTTTATTATTTGGAAGCCTGACAAAAAAGGAAAGTCTTCTGTTTAAAGTGCTTACCATACAATTTGTGCTAATGAGGTTAATAATATTGCTTTTGTATACAATATTCGTAAGGAGGTATGGAAACATTTATGGCATTGTTAGAAGACCTCATCGTGTACAACTATTTGTTTGGAAATGCATTAAGGATATTATCTTGTTAGAGTTGAGAGAGCAGTTTACAAGTCTGAAATACAAACTGGGTGTTGTTTCTGCAATTGTAGTGTTGAAACCATGAATGTTTTGAGTGTAGTTTTGCTAGATCTATCTGGTTATCTATGAATATCAATATAGTTCAAATTGAAGGTAACTTTTCAAATATTCAAACATGGATTATTACTCGGTTTTCTTCAGGTAGTAACAATGCTTCTGTTTTATGCTTGAATGATGAAAAATATGTTTGCAGGTTAATGTGTACAATGTGGTATATATGGAAGGACATGTGCTCTCTTATGTTTCAGGGTGTTAAACCTAATGTTCAAAGTACAACGTCTAGAATTCATAATTTGATAACTCAGTGTATTGAGTTTTCTGATTCCCATAACACTAATGCTGGCAGGATACAGATTAAAGTATGGTTTCCTCCTGATCAGGAATTTGTCAAAGTTAATCTTGATGGTTCTTATATTACAGAAACTAAGAAATGAAGTGTTGGACTAATACTTCGTGATTTTGCAGGCAAATGTTTAGGTGCTAAAGGAATAAAGTTTAATGATGAAGTGGAAGAGGACTATGGGGCTGAACATTTTGAATGTAAAGCGTTGGAATTAGCAGTGGACTGGCTGGAGGAACTAAGGATTGACAAAGCTATATTTGAATTGGATTGTAACAATGTGATAAAATCTGTAACAGAGAAAGAGTCGCAGGTTCCTTGGTTCAATCCAAATATAGTCCAGCAAGTTAGATCTAAGTGTAGTAATAGTAAGTCATGGTTTTTTAAGTCTATTCATAGACTAGGTAATATGTAGCTCACTCTTTAGGTCGTATAGCAAGAATTGATAAACCAAGTTTATATTTTACAACATACATTCCAGATTTCCTCACAAAACTGGTACAAGATGATTACTGTAGTAAGTCTTTTTAGTATCAAAAAAAAAAAAAAAAAAAAACAAATGACGAGGATGCTATTAGGTCACTCATTACTCATATTACTCATTATGGTTCACTAAGGAAATTAGGTTACAGAGCAGGTTTGTGAGGACTCATTATGGTTCACAAAGAAAATTAGGTTACAGAGCAGGTTTTTGAGGCCCGAAGTTCCCATAATTAAAGGTTAGTAGACTGTTCTTCTTTTACTATTTAGGGGATACCAAGTTTTTCGGTTTCGACTTATTTAGGGATACTAAGTTTTTCGGTTTCAACTTATTTACAGCGTGTTCGGTTGTTCGGTTGGGAGAATCGAGAGCTCAATAATCCGATTACAAGGTAATCACCCTGGAGAATTGAATTACCCCCAAAACCCAGTTTTCAATTGCACCAGTAGAAGAGTGGAATAGAATCCAATTCCAGGGAATCAACGTAAAATATCAAAATCATCCCTTAATGATCGGATATGTGTTACAGTTTATACTCATAACGAGAGAAGAAGTTGAACAAGGTTGGTGATGGTGGTGCTGGCGGTTACTGGTGGTTGGCGGTGGTACTGGTATTGACGATGGTGGTGGTTGTTTCTTCTTTACATTCTGATGTATTATTTGATTGTGATTGGGACTATGGAGATGATGAGATTAGAGACATTTAAAGTGATTTAATTAATTTGGATTACTAGCAATTCAATTACCCTATAATTGAATTCCTTATATTTGAAAACCTTGAAACGAACACACTGTTAGTGTTGTTTTTTACACGTTTCATTTAGAACCATTGTTATTCCAGTTCGACTTATTTGGACAAAACCAAATAAACCCATACTTAGAAGACAATTCAATCTTTCCTTCAAATTGATTTAAACGTGCTCATGGATATCCAACGACTCTACTTGCTTAAAAGCAGTGAATACAATAACCTCAATATTAAGCACCAGGACACAAGAACAGAATAGAAGAGAGATGCATACCAATTGAGTCTAATAACTTGCGTTCAATGTACTAGTAAAAGACAATGCTTGAAAATTTATAAACTAGAGTAGAGGTAATTTCAAACTCAAAATTGCGTCAAATAAGGTTGAGCAACAACAAAACACTAGATATGCAAGATGAAGTCCTAGAAATAAGCAACAGCAGCCTAAAAGAGAGATGTTCCCTTTCCCTTCTTGTCTCCACCGATTTCAAAATGCTTGCATCTCTGCAACATAAACAACAATAGGATTAGGTTGGCCCAACCAACATTAAAAGTCTGATCAAAAAAAAAAAAACAGAAATTGCAGAGCACATTAAAGATGCTGACCTTGATAGCATGCTGAGACATATGCTTGCAGCTTTGGCATTGAAGCCTCAACACAATCTTCTTGGTAGTCTTGGCCTGAAGGAAAAATAGCGGAGCACAAATGGTTGAGCTTCAAATTTTTACAAGATCATTCATTGTTCCTATTTATGTAAAATAACTTCAACTAGTGAAAGTGGGACGAGAACTGTAGGCTATTACCTTCTTGTGAAAGACGGGCTTTGTCTGTCCTCCGTATCCTGATTGTTTACGGTCATAACGACGCTTTCCTTGTGCAGCAAGACTGTCCTTACCCTTCTTGTATTGGGTAACCTTGTGCAGGGTGTGCTTCCTGCATTCCTTGTTCTTGCAGTATGTGTTCTTTGTCTTGGGAACGTTCACCTGACAGTGAAAAGCAGCATTACTCAACAATCAAAGAAAGATTGATTGAAGCAGACCAAAATAACCTCCAAACTCAAGACAAGGTTAATGTGCAGCAATGGAATCGGAATCGAATGGCATACTTCTACTGACAAATAAACAAGAGTGAACAAGAGTATTCATCATACAGGGGAGTATGATACAAAAGGCTTTAAGAGCCCCAAAGAAACAACAAAAGAAACATGCTGGTCACTAAGACTATCATTTATTGATTCTTCCTCATATGAGCTAGATGGATGACAATTGCAGAAATCAATTACCAACTTAGGATTTCCAGATAACAAATCACCATACAAATTACAACTATTCATTGAACTACTTATACAAATCAAACATGCTGAGATATCATACATACTGTCCATATGAGAAACATACCAATTTATACTCTACAACCTCGCTATGAACAACTTCACACAACCACATGATAGATTCAAGCATTTTACAACTAGGAAAAGCAAAACCACAGAACACAAACCATACGAAACCACAGAACACAAACCATACGCATTTACGAGATTAGACGAAAAAAAGACGGTGCAAAGCATTTATCAATTCTTAGGTCAGATTTAAGAGTTTTTCATATTTGTTCACCAGAGACTAAGTGTTTGCATATGATTTCACGGATCAACAATTCAACTACCATCGTGTTTTCAATCATTTAAAGATACAGAAACAAAATCGAATCCATGGTTTGATCTTAAGAAGAGAAGAAAAACAAGAACTTACCATGACTGCTAGTAGATGACGGAACGAGAGAGCTCTTCTACGGTTTCAGAAAGTGTAAGAAACCAAAAATAAAACTTTGAGCCTCCTTATATGAGATCTGAGATGAGTTAGGGTTTTATAAACTTACATACCAATTATATCCTTATTAAATTATTTTAAAGACTATTATGTCCTCATATTGTGTACGTGCCAAGTACATGATACGCCGAACCCTAACTATAAAAAGAAACGAACAAGGTCTTTTCCTCCTCTTTGCTAGAGTGAGGTTTCTGTGAAGGTTGGAGAGAGCAGAACTCTTTGAAGAAACCCTAGAAGAGCTAGTCTCACTTCGATTATCCCGTAATCATGGTAAACTTAATCTTTTTCTCTTTATCTGATCTTGTTTTAGCTGGTTTTGATGTTTCGATTCTTATACTGTAATCTTTTGAATGTATCTAAGTTTTATGATTTAGTGACTTTTGATTTACTAAGTTGAAGATAAGTTTGGAAAGCATGTTTATGAGATGTAGTAAAATTGTGATTCTATGTCAACTATTTCAAATCGATTATGTCAATCTTTATGTGTATGTTAGGGTTTTTGTGAAAAAGATTTGTATGTAGTTTGGATTAGGATAAAATGTTTGTTTGTGATTATATGAATTCTGAAAATACTTAGGGATTGGTAGAGTTTTACTTGTGTGATAATTGGTTTTCTTTGTATTTCTTTACTCCCATAGTGGACATAATGGGTGTGTATCAGTCGGTTTGATTGTGGGGTACTTCATATGTATGCATTTTGTGGCTCTGAGTGAACAATTGTTGAATTCACCAGCAGGTTTAGTATTCAATGCATGATAATGATAATGGTATTTCTGATTGAGTTGAATTTATGGAGTAATTTTAAGTATGTTTGATGAAAAGAGCATGTGTCTGAAGTTTTTTTTTTTGTTTCCTTGATGAGCGGTGTTGCAGTCGAGGAGGAAAGTTAGAGAGCCAAAAGAAGAAACTGTTACCCTTGGACCCTCTGTAAGAGATGGGGAGCATGTTTTTGGTGTTGCACACATTTTTGCATCTTTCAATGATACATTCATTGTAAGTAATACCTCTGCTTTTATTTTTGTTACATTTGATTTCCTAATGTAATGTTCAATAACAAACAAGACTGTTTGGACTGCAGCACGTCACTGATTTGTCTGGAAGGGAAACCCTTGTCCGTATTACTGGTAAGTCTATCATTTGTGTATTGCCTTTTTTCCTATTGAGTTCTCAACTTTAAAAAGTTGTGGCGTTGTTGCTTTGTTTGTTCTTATTCTTCTGTTTAGGGAACTCTAATACAGTTGAGAATTAATTTTTCTGACACATCTATTTGTATTCAGGTGGAATGAAGGTCAAAGCTGATAGGGATGAATCTTCACCATATGCAGCTATGCTTGCAGCTCAGGATGTTGCAGCCCGATGCAAGGTAAACAATAACCCTGTATCATTTACAACAATAGCAATTTTTCTACTGGTTATATGAAGAGAGAAAGTTTAACTGAAGATCCCAAGTTGCCTTCTTGTTGCCTCGTATCTTGAGGAATGTAAAGTAGTTACCGGTAGATCTGGTTTCTCACCTTAAAAGTACAGATTACTGGTTTATAATTGACTGTTATTCCCAGTTATTATGGCTTCGAATACGAATTTCATATCGTTATCATCGCATTAACATTAGGCCTTATTGGACCTATTCTATCATTTCTTGTAGGAACTTGGAGTTACTGCGCTTCACATCAAGCTTCGTGCAACTGGTGGGAACAAAACAAAGACACCAGGTCCAGGTGCCCAATCTGCCCTTAGGGCCCTTGCTCGGTCAGGAATGAGGGTTGGTCGCATTGGTAAGGCTCTTTCTGTAGTATTCCCATAGTCTAAATGACATTTTATAACATTTTGGAACAAATACCTGACAGCTATTTAACTTGCTGTTTTATGCTTCTTATTTTTTACAGAGGATGTTACCCCCATTCCTACTGACAGCACCCGTAGAAAGGGTGGTAGAAGAGGAAGGAGGCTGTAAGTTATGTCCATGGTGGTGGTTGTGGAGGCAAAAGCTGCAATGGCTCGTCCTGTTGGAGTCCGGGCTTTCCCTTTTTTACTTTTGGAAGAACAGTTTTGTAGCTTTGATAAATGATTGACATGGAACCTTTTTCAAGCGTGGAAGACAAAAAGAAATGTAGCGATTAGCTTACAAGGCTGCTCTTTGTTTGGATAAACTAGGTTTTATTGAATTTTACTTTTTATGTCTTTAATATGAAGGTTTTTTAAGTATGAAACTGCCATCTTTTTGAGCTTTTGGGTGTGCTTACCGAGTTAGACTGCAAGGCTACTCTTGCACGGGAAGTTCGTTTTTTTTATTCTTATTCTTATTCTTAATGATAGTGTCTAGGTAGTTTCCTCTGCAGCTTTTCTCACTATCAAAAATTTTAGCGCAAACGGCAAACCTATTGCCTCCTGAATTCCTGTTGAGTGGTGTTATATAACGATTGTTTTAAAATCGCCTCTCTTCTGAATTACCTTTTCCTAAAATCCCCAACGATTTTTTTTTGTCATCCACATAAGTCATCAAAGTATGTTAGTAGTAGTGTTGATTGAATGAGAGGATTAGAAATTCTTCGCAAGTCAAGGGATTATAACCTATATGTAACATTAGAAATAACCTATATGTAACATTAGAAGATAGAGTTTAGGGTGCTAGTGCTACTGTTTTTAGGTCTGATCTATGTGCTGGTAATCTTGTCCGTCTGTTTTATTAATGAACTCCTCTTATTATTATTAAGTTGTCCAATTGTTTGCTGAAATCTTCTTTATCTTCTACTTATACAATTGCTCTAATCAATCTTTTAGGATTTTATTTACAAAAAAAAAAATCTTTCAGGATTTTAAATTTTGACTTTGAATTTCATATTTTGGATTTTGTTGAATTAAGTAGTAGTAATAGTTGTGCTGGGAGATCAAATCAAGATATTAGGTAAACGGGGTGAAAAGATTAATTGAAATTTTGATGTTTTGATATAAAAAAGATGATTATGCAAATAAAAAATTTAAGGTTCATAAACTAACTCGTGAAAGACAAAACAAAACGATTTGAAAACCAAATTATTTTCTTTGAAAAAAAAAAAACTTGTGAATAGTTTAGTGATTAGTGACGGTGCTGTGGTATGGGTCAGAAAAACATATGGAATCAGTCCTAGTTAGCGAGTCGACTACGATTTTTGTTCTCCTCGAATCACTTTTTGCTCTCCCTTTAACAAAAATCTATATTTTTTCGTGCTATGATTTAATTTCATAGGGATAACAAGACGGGATCTTGGTGAATGAATATCACCCATAATACATATCAATTATGATCTTATTTCCTAGAATTAACTATTTATTCTGAGAAAAATATTTCATTGCAAAATGGGGACATTTGCTTGAAAACATATTAGCTTCGACCAGTGGAAATAGTCGCATGACCTAGTACCGGGAAGTTCATGAAAAGGCTAACTTAAACCGATTGTAAATTTTTGAAACGAGCTTTCAGATTCATAATTCCAGCTAGTCACTGGGGAGTTGAGGAGAGAGAGTGTCTACAAATCGGGCAATGAACTCAAAAAAATTTCTTCTCAGGTTTTCGTTTTTCAAGCAGATAATCATTAATTCAGGTCTTGGTGTATCGGAATTTCTTCTTTACTTGTGTTCTTCATGATTGGTTCTCATTAGTTCAAGTGATTCTCATGGATTTTGGTCCTGACATTTCATCGAGGAAAATGTTTCAGAAAAATTAGGGTTTAGTTTTAATGAAAAACAAACAAAGAAAATACCATCGATTATCCTGCCTCATGATCTCTTTGAGGAAGGTTTGAATCCATGGAAGTTTTCATTGATCGGAAGATTAGATTTACAAAAAATTAAGTTCGTTGATGCTGCGGTTATTTTGAGAAATCAATGGAAACTTGTTGGAGATTAAAAACTTATTCATTTAGGAAGGTTTCTTTACCATTAAATTGGGTAATGAAATAGAATGTAAATATATTAAATTTGGTGTTTGGGGAGTAAATAATCAAGTTCTGAGGATTAAAAATTGGGTTTTGAATTTTTGTCCTGCTAATCAGAGAAGTTTTAAAGCATTGGTATGGGTTAGATTCTGGATTAGGTTTAGAATTTTTTAGAGAAAAGATTTTGTTTATAATATGTAAAGAAATTGGTACTCCCATTAAGATTGATGGGGCTTGTTTTGGGGTAAAAACTGATTCTGCTGGTTTTGGTAAATTTAGGTGTGCCACCGAGAAATGAATCTAGACCCTCAACAAATGCATTGCACAGGAGTACTTTAGATTCGAGAGATCAATCTGTACAATTCTGGCCTAAACCAAAAAATGGTTGTTCCAGTCATGCTTCAGTCACAAAATGAAGGAGAACGGTTGATCTTAGGGAGGGAAGCAAAGAAGGTGTTGAGATCAGAATGGTTAACTCTGAAGGTGTGGTTGTTTTATGACTTGTATCAGAATGTGGAACTCGCTTGCGGAATGTAAGCTATGAGATATTTGGTTTTTATTCTGGATACTTGTGTTGATAACCCAAACTGTTGTTTGGTTGAAATAGGTTGAAACCTATTTATACAAGTCATAGTTGAACGCACCCTGATCTCATAGGAAGTGGAAGTAGTGGAGTGATGGAGAAGTGGGGTCGTTGAAAACCACGTCCCTACTATGAGGGGAAGACTGGCCAGTTTACACCCACTACTTCTCTGCTGCCACTAACTGTCCTCCTTTCCTAACACTTTCTTATAAGGGGCATGTTGCACGCCGCACGCTGTAAACCGCCAGACCAATACCCTGATGAACATCCCCCAGTTTGTGACATGTTTGATGTCTCGAGTATTTTATAGAAAATATGTAGCAAGTTGCCGAGTGGGTCTCGCCTAATTATTCTGACCAATCACGCGCAAGCTAGGTGGTGGGTAGTCATGTGTGACGAGCCAAGTCATGAGACTTGCTGCAAACAATAGCATGTAACACCATTAGGTTAAATAACTAAGTTATTTGTGAAGCCGATACTCATAAAATATCATATATATTCGATGCATGTAAAGCATCGCTTTTAAGAAAGCAGCTCGAAATAATCGATGCATGTGAAGCATCGTTGTATTGAGCCTGTCTTGGTTGGTCGCGGAACCTAGTGTCTTAAAAAGAGCATGACCGGCCACTTTCAGGAAGCTGATGGGAGCTATTTATGCATGCAAAAGGTAGGCCGGTCGGTCCCCATAGGAGAGTGATGGCTGGTAGCCATTTTGACATCCTATTGGTCGGTCCAAGTTAAATCTAGACCGGTTAAATTGGATGGCTGAGATGATTTGCGGCAGTTATTGATTACCGCTAATTTATTTAAGACTTCTATAAGAAGCGCGGCCATCCATCTTTGGGCGATCATTTAGGAGCCATACGGGAAGGCCGCGACTTGGCCGATTGTTCCTTATAGAAGAGGGGTGGTCGGGGATCATGGCCACATCTTGTTGAACGCCTAGAATAGGAATTTGGTCGGCCGATTCGACTTGCGAAGTTGGGCGGTCAAGATGATTTGCGGTAGTTAATGGCTGCCGTTGATTTAATTTAGGTTTTAAAAGCCGTGTGGCTAACCCATTTTGGGCCAACGGTTTTTGGTGTTGGCAGCATGCTGTGGATTATTCGACCATCCAGCACTATAATCTGGCCGCTAGTGAGTGTATCCGCGCCTTGTCCATCAATCGAAATTGAATCTAGGCCGGTCAATTCGGCTGGCGAAGTTGGACGGCCGAGATCGTTTTGCGGAAGCAATGTAACACTGCTTAATATAAATTAGGGTTTTGTAAGTCACACGACCAACTAACTTTAAGCAATTGGTTAGTGGCTCTGTTAACGAGTTAAAAGGATTCCGATTGGCCAAGGTATTAGTGGGCCCGACGGTGTGCATGGTGGTGCTTGTCCGGCTGTGTTAAGAAGTAGCTAGACTTGATAAATCGAGTGGCCAAAATGTACGGCCGTGATCGTTTTAAGACTGACATGAGCAGCCTATATTAAATTCCTTAAGGAATTAGGTGCTTCGACCAACCCACTTCCAAATTTATTTAAAAGTGTGTGTGGTGCATTTAAAGCGATCTGAATTGTCGATGGGAAAGGGGCTGGCAAGCGGCAACATGGAGTGTGGCCGATCATCCATGGGCGGCGTGTGCTGGAGCAGATCGGCCGGCCAAGTGGCGTGGCCACACCTCCCTTTGCTACTGCTTTTACTTTTCGTAATTCCTCTTTATTTCTTGTTTTCTGATTTTTGGTAGGATTTGCTCCTATCAATTCCATGTTGGATTAATTTCCTAGCTTACCTAGGTTTGGTCTCGACCAATGGGGTTCGAGATATTGCGCAGGGCGCAAAAACTTAATTTTTGCAAATTAATTAGGTTAAAATTTGAATTTTGCGAGTTGTCACAAAATTGGTCAAATTTGGTGAATTCTGTGTGTTGAAACAAAATTCTTAATTTTATTCTCAGAGAGCAGTCAGCGCGTCTTCTGATGGAGTACTTTCATGCAGACCTTAATCTTGATACTTCGGGAAATTCATGCTACTCAGCTGCGAGTGAACACTAATTGTCATGTCATATCAATATTAAGAGTTCAGCCGGGGAACATAGCATAGGAAAATACTCAACAGGCTCCGACATTAGTGAGTAATGCAGCTAGGAGCTTAAATACTCATTAGGCTCTATACTAGTGAACAATTCATCTAGGAGCTTGAGTTTCAATATAATATGAAGAGAGACATAGGCACTCATCAGATTTTGATATATTCTTCAAATTCCTTGCGGAATATAGACATATCAAGGTCTACTACTTCTGATGCCGAGTCAAGTAGACAGACTTTTACAGTTTTCGCCCTATACTATTTAAATCAACAAGGCTACATTAAAATGTGAAGCTGGATATTATGCTAATGTTTTAGTGGAAGTTGATTTTACTGAATCAATTCCAAACAAAATCTGGATTGCTACTAAGTTTGGTGGTTTTCATCAAGATGTGTTGAATCCTTATTGCCCTAAATTCTGCAACACTTGCAAAATTGTTGGGCATTTGATCACTAAATATCGGTTAGAAAATAGTAAAAACAGATGTTAGAGCTTTGCTCGGTTGAACCCGCAAATTTTGTTATCTCAAGCTTGTTATCAATTTAGATGAACAATACTATATATTGATTTCTAGTCTACTAAGTCAAGTCTCGAACTAGGTTTAGAATTTGGTAGTTGAGTATCAGATATCACCCTCGAAGACTGAAGAACATATAAGACATTTAGAGAACCTCATCAACAAGGTATGTGAAGATCGAACCATTCTATTTTATTCACTATCCTACCACTATATCTATTTGAGACTATGTCGTATGCAAAGTAGTCGAAATCGATCTCCTCGGCCGAGGAGACTGAGTATTATATATAGATTGGCCGAGTACTAGGTATAAGTCATGACTCATGAGTATTATATATAAATCTCTAATAAATAGGTTCCGAGTATGAGGCCGAGTTTTAGTGATTTCCAAGTCCGAGCTCATCGCTCCTCGCTACAAGGTACCCCACCGAGTAGGACCGAGGAACGTTTTCAATTACTTTGGTCATATGACTTATAGTAGATTTATTGGAAAGAAGAAATTTCGAGTGAAGCTTGTCTTATTAAATATCTCGAAATATGATTCAATCATTGGATGTTCAATGGTCCTTAACAATATTAGTTCGAAACAATTTATTGTTCAAGAATTATTTTGTGGATCAATTGAAAATTTCCCAATCAATGATTCTACTCTAATATATAATATGAATTCTTTTTCTTCTCTCGGGCTCCACTATCCAGAAAATGGCCATGCTTCAAAGTTTGGAACAAAGTACTTTCAAGTCTTAAGGTGATATGGGAATCCGTAATCTTAGGAACTTTAATGTTGCTCTTCTTATAAAAACTGATTATAATCTTTAAAAATCTGGATCATATCCAAAGGATTTCCTTGTCTCAATCCCTTTGATGGTCTAAATTTTATGAGGAATATCATTTCATCGGTATACATATAAATGATCCTACGACACATACCAATGTATCCACCCTCTCCAATTTATACTAAAGCCATGATTCTCTAGGATTTTAAATAAGGGATTTCATCAGATATTTTCAAATGCTTTCTCTTTGTATATCTTGTATAAAATTTATGGATTCTTTTGTTTACCTTTATGAAAGCACCTTGTGAAGAAAAAGGAGTACCAAGTACACCACCAAATTATAATTCGGAAACCTGTATGGATAAACTTGTCACAATCAGTAGCACATATCAACAGTAATAATACCTAATATGAAGACAAGTTTAACTTACATGAACTCAGAAATCAATATCCAAGTAGAAACCTAGTATGTACTTGAACTCTAATATGAACCGAATTCAAACAAGAACAAGTCTTGTAATATTTCTTTCGAGATATGAAATTTCAAGAATAAATCTTGTAAGTCCTATACAGTCTTTTAGACTTACAAAATTGTCTAGATTATTTTAACGCGCTACTTGTGATATTTATATTATAAAGATAAACAATATGATGCGGAAAAGAAATAAAACAAGACACAAGAAAATTTGTTGACGAGGAAAACTGCAAAGATGATAAACCCCGGACCTAATCCATAACTTAAACACCACACTCTATTAAGCCGCTACAGACACTAGCCTACTATCAGACTTCGGACTTGAATGTAGTTAAGACCAAATTGATTCGACAAGCAATTCAGCTTCAATTATGCTCCTTTACGTCTCTTATATCTCGCAACATGATTCCCCTAGTTGACGTCCTTCACGGACCTATGAGTTGTTTCAACCTAAGTGAAGTATTTTATGACTATTTTTCCTCTAACAGAAAGTCTATTTGATTTCCTTCAAAAATATACCAAATCAAGGTATAGAAATCTAATATAGTTTCACCATAGGAAATATAGGTTTTTAGAGGATGAAGCTAAATGCAACTAAGACGTGGAAGTGCCAAGATTGAGATTATAGTGTGCAGGAAGTCCTCAATTATATTGATGAACAATGCTAAACTAGGCGGTTCGTGAACTAATTTACATGTTTATAAATTGCTTTGTATTCACCCAAGATAATTAAACTTCTCCAAATAGATTATGCATGAAGCCTGTGAGAAGTTTGTTTTGAATGACAAAGAAGATTTGTGCAACCGCATATATACATAATGCACCAAGTAGTTTACCAGAAAGCCATGGTTAAGTGGTTCTAGAACCTTCAAGAAATAAGTAGAGTAATATATCACAGGACCAAGTCAGCTCATGAACTATCAAAACAGTTAGTGAGCTCAAAGTCGTCTTTGACTAAAAAACATTTTGATTTTGGCAAGTTCGCGGACAGTCAAAACAGTTTGTGTATTTGGAAACAAAAAGTGTACATGAAATATACAAAATCAACTAGTTCGCGAACTTTACAAATCAGTTCATGTACCTTTGAATAAAATAGTGTCCAATACTATCACAAAATCGACCAGTTCGCGAACTGAACAATTCAGTTCGTGCACGCGATTTAATTGAGACAGGAAATCATATTTATAAGTTCAAGTTCATGAACTAGTAAAACAATTAGTGAACTTTAGGATTTAACTTAACTTGCTCCATAGGTTGCATTCTTGTTAGCAAGTATTCATCATTATACTAAAGTCATACGACTTGTCTCAGTAGATATAATTGTAGATAATATGAGTAAATAGGATACTTAGTTTTCACAAACCTTTGTTGATGAAATTTACGTTGATGTCGTCTTTAGTCTTTAATGTTCAAGGACGATTATTGAATTATGATACTCAGCTACCATGTTATATTCCTAGTCCGAGACTGACTTTAATAAATTATAAATTAAGACCTAGTTTTGATCAACTGGAATCGACAACAAGCTTGACATGCCAAAACTTTTGAGTTTGACCAAGCGATGCAGCTTGAAACTCATATATAAGAAATATCATGACTCTTTTTAATCATTCAGTTAAAAGCTTTGAGATGAGCTTGTAAACGTTGTTTATAAGTTCAAGAGGTCTGAAGTCCTTGGGAGAGAGTGTATCTTTTTTCAATTAAGAGAATGATGCAATTCTTCAGAGAAGCTTTAGAATGGTATGGAGGATTTATAATGGAGGGTGAGGTTGATATAGTTGTCTTTCTAGTTTTTCTGTAACTTTTGTCACTACGACCGTTTAGTGCTTACATATTGCATCATGGATTCATCTTGATATATAGTCTTTAACTTTGAGCTTGTACTGGGGTATATATATAACTCTCATATTTTCTAACTATCGTAAGTTTCCTTTGTTTTTTTTATCCCAGTTGATGTTGGACTACTGGTTGACAACAGTGTTTATCGCATTATTAGGTATATATGCTTCTTCTGGTGATGATATTATTTTACGGGGATGACAATAAGGGATCTTGATAAACGAATATTATCCACAATACATATTAACTCCAATCTTTTTTCTTAATTGGTTATTATTTATTCTCAGAAAAACATTTCAATATAGAATGGAGACATTTTCCCAAACACATATAGCTTCAACAGATAGACATGATTTGCATTACAACATAAAAGCTCTTACCGGTTATGCTGACAAATTATTATTTAGATGTGAGTTTGTGGAAAATGGTGCCGCAGCGTTCTCTTGACTCAGAGCAGATGCTGGTAGGTTTCGCGATCATAAAGCAACACCAACAATTAAATGGTGGGTTGCATTTACCCGGGACACATAGATTAAGCTTAAGCTTGCTTCCTGAAACATTGACTAATCATGTATCTAATATGCCGCGACCTGTACCAGAAAAGATGAGAAGAAAAGAAAAACATGTTAACCTACTATTTCTATATAAATATTATATATATATATATATATATATATTCATTAACGGATCGTTTTATTTTTATTATGAACAACACATATTACAATAGGATTGTTCATATTCTAAAATTTCCAAATTATGGCTCAAGCTCTCCCGATATGGGATTCATGCTCATTGTAGCAAGATCCCTCAAAATTGGAGAAATTATTACGACAAGACAATTAAGCCAACGCTCAACTTCTTAACCTACATCTATATTTGAATAAAAACTAGAAGTATATGATCATCATACAAATACGAAACTTCTTCATTTACATGATAGAAAAAAAAAATGCTTAATAGTAACATGAATATGATGCCCTTAGAAGATATGTTAATTACCTTGGGTTAGGGAAAAAAGAATTACGTGAAGAAGGAAAAAAAGAACCATGAGCTTGAAATCGAAAACAACCACTGTCTTGCAAAATGAAAGAGGCACGAAATATTTATTGATATCAGTTTTTAAGAGGTAATGCTAAATGTACTTTGTTAAAAAACTGAGATTCCAATTTATACCATTTTATACTAGAGTAGATCTATTCTTGAATCAGTGATATCGTGCACATAAGTACATAACCACGCAATACACATGTACTTCTAAGCCATTAGATATTGTATCTATTTATACATCTTTGTATAATAATAAATCTGATGGTTTATAGGTGTGTGCTCGTTGTGCAATCATTTGTGTGATAGCATTCTTTAAATAGTATCTTAGTGAGATACCCTTATTAATTGTAAAGAATCTTTTACAAAAATATTTCATGTCTATGAGTCTATGACATGTGTAAAAGCTTCTTTCATGTATTCATGTTTAATGTATTTTATCACTTGTTATGTTCTATTAACAAGATCAATTATTTTAAAGGACTCTAAAAGGAACAATTTTAACATTGTGTTTACCATTAGTCATTTAATTACCACGTTATTTTTGGTTAACTAAGTTTGGGAAATCACGTTTATTTATTATTGTTATTTTATTTTCTCACAAATATTTTTTCTGATAAAATATTTTAACAAATTTTTCTCACATTTAATATTTTCTTAATCGTCATCTTATTTTGTTTTAAATTTTTGGATTTCCCAATAATTTGTAATCATCTTTTGTTAGAATAGAGAGGTACTACATATTGAAATCAAGGAAGCATGCAAGGTAAAACTAAGATTGCATGAAGCCGCAAACTAATGTTATGTAAAACATGTGTTAATAATGTCTCAGACATATCTGGCCAACCAAATTTTGTTGTCTTATACTTGAAAATTGATGTGGTCGTCGGCACGTCAAAATTAATTTACTATCTCACTATGTAAGTGAAAAGGAGAGGGTAACTAGTACACCACCAACTTTTTTCGTTCGGGAGCCTATGTAGACAATCCTTGTACAATTTATACGTTCGATTTCGAAACTGTATATAAGATTGTTTTAACAAGGTGAACCCAGTATATACCCAAATTATTCACGAACCGAATTCTAACAAGAACAAGTATTGTAATCTATATTTCAAAATACGATTTCAACAAGAACGAGTCTTGTACGTTCTTTGCAGTTGAGTTAATACTATATAGGTTTAGATACGTACAACCTGTGATATTTCAATTATAAAGATAGAAAAATATAATAAGGAAAATAAATAACACATACACCAAAGATTATTGTTAATGATGAAAACTACAATCTTGTAGAAAAACTTGGGACCAAGTCCTTGAACACTCATTGATTTAAGCTATTACACCAATTGCCTACTACCAGATTTCGGACTAGATGTAATCCCCCCTCAGTTGTATTCGAGCACCTATAAAACTCCTAGAAAAACATAAATTCTCTTTAGGAATTTTTATTGTAAATCATCTAGTAGAACACCAATTCCCTTTAGAAGATACTCTCGAAAATATTTTAGCAGAACGTTAGTTCTCTTTAAAAGATGCAGCAACACCGTTAATACTCTTTGATATTTTTCTTTCACAAAACACCAGTTTGATTTCCCTTTAGATGGGAATCAAGGTTTTGGAAATCTTGTGTTTTTTTTGAATAAACCAGGTAAAAATAATATCAAAACAAACTTGTAGATTAGTGTTTATTATACTCTTCAAAACTGGAAGAGAAACCTAATTATTCTACAACAAGAACAACTAAAATAAATCCAGAGATATCTTGTTAAAACTTCTTAAGGAAATTATAAGACACCTTAATTCAAGTTTTCTTTCTAACCCAGATTTCGACCAAGTAGTGTCGGTATATGATCGTGGATTGAAATCTATTAAACCTAGGGTTTATGATCAATAATCCTTGAATAGCCTTATATCAGAAGAGATGGACCTTAGAATAGACATGAATTATTGATTAACCTAGATTACAAGCTGTGTAACTGTCAAGAAGATTATTACCAACTCTCCTTTGTGATCCCCGGGCAAAGACCTTTTTGTCTCACTCTTGTTCACGAAGAACAGAAGTAGTGGAAAACAACCTTATGAAGCATACACAAATTTTCCAAGTGATCAATTGTGTAGCTTACTTAAACCCTTTATTTATAGTGAATGGTTGCTTGAATTCTAAGCAAGTTCATGAGCTCTTACCTTTTACAACACTCTCCTTATTTGAGAGTCTTTCCTAAGTTACAACTCTTGCATAAATAATTACTTTAGCATAAATTGTATTTTTATAAAAGGGGGATTTTGTGTTTCCTCCTCAAAATAAATAGTTATTTTGCATTACCCCCTTTTTAAATTGCTAATTGGTGAAACCCCCTATCCATTATAACCTCTGTAACTGCACAGTTAACAGTGCACGTGTAGTTCACGTGTGCATCATAAATACATAATTATTTTTAAGAACCTAAATTACTCTTTAACCTAAAATAAGAAATGAATATGTGATTAAATATCACCCGTTGATAGAAAATAGACGGTGAGTAATCCATGTGGTCTTGACATTCTGTTTGATGGTTACACACTAAATATCTTTTCTCTCACTTGCAGTAACTCACTTCTTCCTTTTCTAAATAAAAAAAAACATATCCGCCATTAATATGTAAAACCTAAACCTTAAACTCTAAAATTTATGAAATTGAAGGCGATAATGATGGAGACTGCAGAAAGAATTCTCCGTTCCTAATATTCCGCCACCATGAGCACCTTCAGTATCTAGTTTCATTGTCGTCATATGTGGTGGTTGTGGCTGCTAATCGAATTGAGAAATAAAGAATTTGAATTATTGAAAAATACATTGAAGGGGAGAATGAAAGATGAAAAACGTAGGTCTTGGTGTTTGGAAATGAATAAATCAAGAAGATCACCCATTCAAACAATTCCAACAATCTTCTGACAATTTTGATTACCTGGTTTTGCATTAGATCTACCATAAGAAGGTATTGTGTATAACAAAAAATGGTTTTGTTTGTTTTGATTCTATTTAGATTGACATTTTGACGTTTTGTATTTGAAGTAATAGCTATTGGACTAATGCTTTGAGTCTCTGAATTTTCTGAACAAATAAAAAAAAATGGTCGGATCAGGGAGAACGAAGAAGGAGAAGAAGAATAAATAATCTTCGCTTTTTCTATTACACGTGAATCAATGGGCCTCGTTCCACCGGGTGTACATTTTCTATTTTAGGCTATAAGTGTTTTAGGGATTATGTCACACATGCGTGTTGCACGTGCACAATCAACAGGGCAGTTACAGAAGTTATAACGGACAGGGGGTTTCACCAATTAATAATTTAAAAAGGGGGTAATGCAAAATAGTTATTTATTTTGAGGGGGAAACACAATATCCTCCTTTATAAAATATATTATAATTTAACTTAGGAAGGAGTTTAAAACATCATACACAATTTAATATCAATTGTGTGTGGGAAAATGGCCAGAGTTTAAAACATCATACACAATTTAATATCAATTGTGTGGGGGAATATGGCCATCTTGCTTAGACGAGGAAATATCAAAAAATTGAATAAAAAAGGCATCTAGTCACGTTTTTGCGCTCAAGTCCGTAAACCGTTACAAACAGTTCGTGGACTGATTCCTGTTCACGAACTGCAACCGAAACTGTAACACTTATAAGTGTTGCTTTAATAGATCACTCATAACTTCTTCGTTATAACTCGGAATTGAGTGATTCTTGGCTCGTTGAATTCTTATGCTCGTTTACCACAACATGATGACCTTTCCAGGGATAAAGGTCATTATCACTAAAGTCATTAATCAAATATTTTCGAGTCCATACATAAATGCATGTTTACCGTCATAAGAATTGTTCCATAGAGTGCGCACTTGTTTCGAGAGATTAAAAAGGTAGAATTGAACAAGAGTCCAAATGCAATCAGTCACCACATACCTTTGTTGAAGAAGTCCTCATTGATGTCTTCGGTTGATCTTCAGTCTTCAATCTTTGAGGGTTATTCAGTGATATCTGATACTCAAACTACCAACTTCTAATCCTAGTCTGAGAATTGACTTAGTATACTAGGAATCAAGAGATTGTTTTGATCATATAACATTGAAAACAATCTTGAGATAGCAGCAAAACTTGTGGGTTCAGCCGAGCATAACTCTAACAGTAAGATTTATATGAAGCACGAGGTAAGAAAAATTTGTTCCCACAAAGAGGTCTAGGCTTGTATGCAAACCAAGGGGGTATCAAACTGATTTTATAAACTAAGTTAAACTAAAAGCAAACAAGCAAATCAAAGATGTGAGAATATATTGGATAAAGGTTTCGTCTTCAATCACAAACATGTTCTTGTATTAATAATTAGAATTGAAATTTAATCTCTCACTATTAGAATCCCTAAAATACCTTGATCGCAAGGATATCCCATAAATTTCCTCAAGCATCACACTTAAATAAAACAACACGAGTATGAATTATATCTAGAGAACAATTTAATGTGTAAAACAATAATCAAGTTTAATTCACAAACCACAATAAGATTCAAGAAATTAAGCTAATCAATGTAATTGACATACAACATACAAACAATCTTACAAAGGTCATAATAATTAACACGCGATTACAAGGATGCATCACTACAAGCAATTACCACACTATGCTATTTGTATTCAAGGAATATTACTTTTGCGTATAATAAACCCTAAATTAGCTCTACATATGAATGTGAGTCCAATAAATTTGCAAGTTAACTTAACTAAACAAACAACAAATCATACATGGCGATATCTGTTGTGAATCATGAATGATGATTAAGAGACAAAACTAGTTCATTAACAAAAGAATCATGTATTGTGAAATTCAACTAATCCTTAACTAATAAAAAGGAATTAGCTATTCATGTTTTTGGAAATCATCATAACAAAGAGAAAAGAGATCTATCATGTAAAGAACTATTATGATTCTTCCTTAGGGAAAGGTGTGTAGTCCCTAGAGAAAGAGAGAACTCTTTTCTTTTATAGATTTATTCCAAAAGGATACATTTTCATTATTCTTCTCAAACACCTCCAACTTCCATAATTAGGTTAGACTCTAGTCTTCTCCAAGGTCCATGTCCATATACTAGCCTATCACGCCCATGATTAAAAATATCCATCTAAACTTTTCATATGGAAATTGTGTCACCGGAAAATGACATCATTGTAGGAGTTCGGTCATTGTCGTCGGAATCCGTCACCGGAAAACTATCTCTGATCATCGGAGTCAACTAATGGTGGTCGTTAGGTATAACTTTCAACTCAACTGTCAGGAACTGAGTCAGCTAGTCTGACTCGGTTGACTGGTCTGAGTCAACTGAGTTGGATCATCGAAATCATTGATTTAGCTCGCCTATATGAAAATCTGGCAGAGTTTCCCTCGATTCTGGCTGACTTCCGACCAAATTTTAGGCCATACTTTTAGTCATTCCCTATAGAATTCCTAACATTCATATATCACTCATTTCAATTAATTCAAACACACCTTTTCATGCTTCAAATAAATCCACACTTCATCAATCTTCATAAGCAACAACAGTACCTTGTTCTCTAACTTCAGGTCTTGCAAATGTTTTTTCAAAAACCCAACAAACTCATAGTAACAGAACCAGTTCCTTCCAATTCCCATCACCAATTATTATAAGGACTCAACCATATTCTGTATCTGAAACCCCCGTTTACACAGTTAGGACAACAACAACTTGTAGCTTCACATTACTTTTATAACTGTTTATAAAAAGCACCAACATCACCAGCTTACAATTGTTCCCAAAAAAATCACCCTCTTCTTGATTTCTTGAATGTCTGACCCCTCACAGATTCAGATTACTTATTGTGAATCAATGGTAGTTATCAACATTCTCATACTGCATCATCAATCAGTAGCACAACATCATCTCGTTGTCATGCACTTCTGAATCTTCTCAACCAATTCTAACACCACCTGCAACAATCAATCACATACCCAAATTTTTCATCAATTATTGATTCTAAATCACACTAGAACCCATTATTCCTCACATTTTCCTTGAAAAGGTGAGGGTACCAAGTACTCTACTATCGTATAACCTGTTTGGACAAAACCGAATACAATTGCAAGTGGATCCAAATTAAAGATCCTTGAACAATATGTATAAATAGTTTATCTCTTTCTCTTCCACAATTAATATGTCTTGGCTAAAAAACCTGTGAACCTGATTATGTAGAAGATTTTTGGACGATCCCACAAACCAGTATCAAAATCAAGAGGATCTGAATTCTGACAAGTATGAAACTTGTAATCCATCTTTCAAGATATGAATTCAACAAGGAAAAGTCTCGTTATTGATAACAATTAATAAGGACTTATACTACCTAGATTGATTATGTATTACTTGTGATATTCCTATTATAAGGATAAAAAAATATAATACGAAAAAGGAAAAACACAAGACATCAGAAGTTTTGTTAACGAAAAAAACTGCACCTGCTGGAAAAACCCCGGGACCTCGTCCAGCTTTGAACACCAAACTATATTAATCTGCTACAAACACTAGCTTAATATCATACTTAGGACTGGAAAGTATTTGAGATCAATTTAACCCTCTAAGAAATTCAGTTGCAGTCATGCTCCTTACGTCTCTTGAACCTCGCAAGGTTCTAAGCAATTGATTCCCCTAGATGACGTCCTTGACAGCCTAAAAATTGCTTCAACCTAAGTAAATACTTTTGATACCAATCTGCCTATAAATGATAATCCTATTTGATTTATATTTTGATCCTTCGATTTAAGTTTGGAAATCTGTTTGCAATAGATAAAGTCCAACAAATTTCATGAAGCCCGGACACTTACACTCAGTTAGCTGAGAAGCCTCGATTACTAACCACCTCTCAAGAACAATCCAAACAAATCTTAGAAAAATATTCTTAGATATCCATCTTGATGAATCACAAGGTATGAGACAAAGAGAACGTTGTGATTTCTATCTATCTCGTTCCTGATTGGAGATTTAAAAAAACCTCAACGATCAATAAAAACAAGATCAGGATACACAAACTATCAGGTAAAATATAGTCGAACTTGGCTTCATGAATGCCTTATGAACTTGCAAGCATAAATCGTGTTCATTAACACTTAATACTTAAAACCGTGATTCACAAATACATAGTGATTAGTGAATAAAGATGTCTTAAAAGTGTGTATGAGAGTTGTAGCAATGCCAAACATATATGTGAAAATAGTTTATGAGAAACTGCTTAATTAGTGCGATACCTATAGACCAGTTCCTGAACTCGGGATTTTGGGTTACGCGTACCAGATATGTACTCTTAGCCATCATGATCTCAGATCCTTGGGGTACATGTATAGGGTATGCATACCTCCCTCAAATTCATGAACTTAGAACCTTAGGGCATACATACCTACCCTATGTCCAATGTGAAAAAGAGGGGGTCTAACAACCACACCCAATATTTTGTTAGGCAATCTTTATGAACTAACTCCAATATAACTCCAAGAGAATCAACTAGACAGTCGGACTCAATCAAGGAAATATACCCAAGAGTTATATCTCTGTTTCTCAATGTAATCATAAAATCAAACAGATAGAAATCAGTGATCCTGATTATTATGAGAAACAACTTGAACGGTACCAAAGACTAATGTTCAAGTGTTAATCAATTTCAATCAACAACCAAAGGTTGGATTTACCAATTGATTGAACTACGCACAACCTGTGATATTTCAATTATATAGAAAATATAATGCGGAAAATAAAAAACACAGACACCAGAAGTTTTGTTAACGAGGAAACCGCAAATGCAGATAAACCCCGGGACTTAGTCCAGATTTGAACACTACATTGTATTAGGCTGCTATAAACTCTAGCTTACTACAAGTTAACTTCGGACTGGAATGTAGTTGAGCCCTAACCAATCTTACACTAATTAAGATACAGTTGCGTTCTTTACGTCTCTGAATCCCAGCAGGACTCTACGCACTTGATTCCCTTAGATGATCTCACCCACAACTAAGAGTTGCTATGACCCAAAGTCGAAGACTTGATAAACAAATCTGTCTCCCACAGAAAAGTCTATTCTGATAGATAAATCCGTCTTCCACATAAATACCTACGAAGTTTTTGTTCCGTATTTTGATAAATCAAGGTGAACAGGAACCAATTGATAATCCGGTCTTATATCCCCGAAGAACAACCTAGAAATATCAATCACCTCATAATAACTTAACTATATGGTAGTAGAACAAGTTATTGTGGAATCACAAAGAATAAGACGAAGAGCTTTGTGATTACTTTTTATATCTTACCTATCGGAGATAAATCTCGAGCAAATCTTAAAGAAGATAGTACTTAATACAATGGAACAAGTAAGATCAAAACACGCAACTACAGAGAAAATAGTTGGGCCTGGCTTCAGAATCCCATTGAAGTCTTTAAGTCGTTAACTTATAATGGTCTTAGGAAAAACCTAGGTTAAAGGAGAATCGACTCTAGTCGCAACTAGTATCACATAGGAGGTGTGGGGATTGGGTTTCCCAGTTGCTAGAATTCTCCCTTATATAGTCTTTAAATCAGGGTTTGATAGCTTTGAAACAAAGGAATCAATATTCACCGTTAAATGAAATCCTGATTTTAGATTCAAGGTTAGTTTGCTTAAAACCAAAGCAATATCTCTCCATCGTTAGATGGTCTTAGCTTGTTACACACAAATGAAATATACCTTCATTTTGATATGGGTAACTGTACCTAAACGTGTATGTTGAGTTGGCTCAATAACAGTTAACCGAAGTTAGCTATATGAACACTTTTGTATTAACCATGTTCATCTAAACAATTCTAGATAAAATGATACTCAAATGAATCTAATTGTGTTACTCATAGAGTTGTTCAATTGTTTATATTCTCATAAAAGTATACAAGACACAATTGAAGCAAAATTGGATTGATTCAAAAGAATCAGTTCATGAACACTTTATCCACGGTTTGTAAAGATTGCATTCCTTAATGTATAAATGTATTTGTTCCTGAGTATGAAATCATACTTAGCCGATTTTAGAACTTAACCTTATAAGTTTGCAAACGGGTACGCAAACTTAAGTTCCGGACTTGATCCTTTCCGACAGTTCACAAACAGGTATGCATACTTTCGTTCCAGACCGAACTCAGGTGAATAAGTTTTCAAATGGGTACGCAAACTTAGTTCCCGGACTTTGAAATTTAAAACCGTTCGCATACGGGTATGCATACTTGGTTCCCGGACCTGAATCACTCTTACAATAATTTGCATACGGGTATGCATACTGTGCTATATCCATACAATGGTTAATTGTTCTAAACTCCCATTTCAATCATTGAAACATTCTTATAAGACGAAAATAGCTGCCTCACACAAACTATTAGCTTATAAGCAATTTTCAAGTGATCGAATGATCAATACAAAACATTTCGAGTCTACATCAAATGACTGTCTCACACAAATCCTGTAAGATGTTACAAGGCGATTTTCACATGATCATCTTTTGACTTTCGTCAAGAATAATGATGAACGTAGTTAAAGCAAAAAGCTTTCCAACACATATTTCGAGAAATATATAAGCGAGTTAAACTCAGCTCGAAATATCAAATGTGTATAATGTAAAGTCTATATAGCTATACGACTTAGTCTCAATTGGAGATAGAATAGACTTCTGAGTGATAGATGAGTTCAAGTCTCCACATACCTTTTGTTGATGAAGTTCCTCCAAGCTCCCCTCAGTAGATCTTCGTCTTCAATCGATGAACGTCGTGAAGTCTAAAGCTCAACTACACATTCTATCCTAATCCGAGACATAGCTATAAGTAGACTAGAAATCAAAACTTGTAATTTTGACAACTAAACTTGACAAAAAAGCTTGAGATAGCAACGCTTGCGAGTTCGACCGAGCAGTGCTCTAACACTCCTTTTCTACAATGACCACCAATTTCATTCATGATTTTAATAACATTCGTTCTTAACCCAATATGCAAACCCCTAAATCAACTACAATTATGTTATCAATTTCAAATTGGAAACAAATCCACCATTAAATACGCATAGGCAATAACAACCTTGTTATCTCCTATAATTTATGTCAGCAGTTGCAGCTCAAAATTACCAGATTCATCTTCATCTTCATTATTCTATTAGGTTACCGACCCTAACTCGCCATAAATCCATGTGTAGCAGTCAACTCTAAAATCGGTTTGCAAATTGCGGGAACCCACAGATTTATAAACTACCCAATTCTACACCATCTAAGCAATATGGTATTAAGGTCCAACATCCCATAACGCTTCCAGACTCACCGTCCTCGTTGGCCCACTATATCAATATTCACCCGGTGGTAGCCCTTTTCTTATGACGGCTCCACTCGATTACCAGAATTCGATGAGGTGAAAACTGCGCCCATATATAGGTGCACCCACACCTTAATACAGCCTATAGGTCACCCCTTTCGTGGAGCGGTAATGGGACGTGGTGGTTGGCTCCGATACCAAATGTTAGGATACCAACCCTAACTCGCCATAAATCCATGGGTAAAACTCAACTCTAAAACCGGTCTACAAGTTGAGGGAACCCATGGGTTTATAAGCTGCCCAATTTTACACCATTTAATAAATGCGGGACTAAGGTCCCAACACGTTCTCTATTTTCAACCGGAACAACAATAAAACGAATTATTTCCTATTTTCGTCTCAAACTCGCAATCTTTAGCCATACTTCCCCTCTTTTCTCACAGAAACAACTCAAATGTACAATTGAAAAGAGAACTGAGTTCTCTCGATTTAGGTTTGAAGATGATAAAAGTGGGATGACTATAGGCACCCATCACTCGGATAAGAGCTGCCTGAAACTGGCAGCCATTTTTTGAAACTTGCATTATTGGTGGCCCTGAGAAAATAACTTGTCTGCCTTTAACACTTTATCTTGGAATTTTGATGGTTGCCTCTTATCCTTGGATGAGTTCCCAATATCACTTGCATGTGAAATAAATTTTTATCCCCTTTAGATAATTTCTTTTTCTTTTGCCCAAATGAATCCAAAGCACGTATAAAACTCAAAACAAACAAAGATTCACAAGAAAAATATCAAAGAAAACATAATCAATTAATAATAATCAAGGTGTTTAAGACGCCTATCACAAATCTATAGAGCTATTTTTGCATGTGTTATGGTGGATTTTCGACAAAGGTCAAAATCGTAAAATCATGATACTGCATGTTTCTTACCCGTCTTCAGGAATGTATGTGACGATTCATACTTTATGATCTGTGAACCATTTCACGATTTCTGACTGAGCGAACATTCATCTCAGAGCTATGATGAATATGTTTCTCGAAAGGCCTCTCAGCTGAGCGTTTGATGCTTCACACATTTCATTATCACCTCTACATAGAATCAAAATGATTGGGCTGTTCCTAGACATAATGTTTGTTAGAGAGCTTAACGCCTTCAGGACGTCACGCTGCTCGTTGTTCCCTGACTACGTAGAGAGACCGTGTATAGAATCTCTTAATGATTGGGCGGTTCCTAAACATAATGTTTGTTAGAGAGCTTAACACCTTTAGGACGTCACGCTGCTCGTTGTTCCCTTACTATACACCCCCTAAGAATAAGTATGATGCTTCGATTATCTCATATCTCGATTCTGCAAATAGATTAATTCTAGCGTGTCATTCATCAACAGAATTCTTAGAAAATAATCTATTTTATCTCATTACTCCGTTCCGTGGCTGATCCTTAGCTTGATTCCATGGATTAGTAATAGATAACTATTTTATCTCATTACTTCGTTCCTTGAATTCTCAGCTGGATTCCATGGATTAGTAATAGATACTCAACTCATTTTATTACTCCGTTTCATGACTGATTCTCAGCTGAATTTCATGAATTAGTAATAAATATTCACCGATCGGGCGTCTAGGCCATCACCGAGTAAGCCCCGAGAAAATGGTGCTAGTGTACTTTATAATAATGCACGAATGAGCATTCGAAAATATGGACGAACGAGGAACCTATGCAATTAGGAAGGAAAATAATATTAAATAAAATAAACAAGAGGCGTGGGACCGGGCCCACCATCCGGTCATGCCATCGTGGCCGGTCCCTTCTTTCGTTATTTTATTTTATTTTAATCTATTATTTCCCTCATCTCATGAAGACTCCTTCATTTGAGAAAACTCCCTCGTTTAAGCGAAACTCTTAGTTTCTCCATACTTTCCATCAAATGATGAAGAAATAGGGAAAGGTGTCACGGGACCGGGCCACTTAGCCGTCCGGCCATGCCCTAGCCGTGGCTGGTCCCACACCTTACAATTCCTTATTTTCTCATATTATTATTTCCTTCATCTCACAAAACCCCATCGTTTGAGCGAAAACCATAGTTTTTCAATATTTTCTCAAATATTGCTCAAACCATGAAAAAGCCAAAAAGTCAAATGGTCACATGACCGCCTAGGCTTCCCACGTCAAAAATTAAAATATCATTATTTTAATATTCTCAAAATATCGGTCGCACGAGCAAAGTTCTACTTGCTCATTTGAGAAAAATCGAGAGTTTCAGTCAAGATCAAACTCTTCTGAAAATCTAAAATATTGCTCAAACGCGCACCAGAAAATACCAAAACTCTCAGGACTAAGACACGGGCATGCCACCTTGACCGACCAAGGTCGACCCTTAGGCTTGCTAGGAGCCGGTCCCACACAACTTCATAATTTTGACCTAATTTGTTCTGGTCCAAACTCTTTCCAACCAACTTGGAATTTGCTCAATCGACCACCAGCTGGTCCCATGACCACCAAGAGCCGGGCCATGACCCCTTGGTCAGTTCCTCATCTCTCTATAACTAGGTTTTATTACTTGACGCTAAAAAGAGCATTATTTTAATAAATGATTAAACCAGCATTTGATCATCCTTCCACCAACTGGTCAACAAAGGACTTTGGTGCATGCTCACTCGAGTTCTTGGGCGCTACATGGTCGACCATCATCCCATGTAGTCGGTCCCTCCTTCACTCAGTGACTTATTCTCAGTAAGTCATCAATTGATCATCAATTGATCAAAATTAGGGTTTCGAACGAATGCTCTTCAAATCATAATTCCGAGCAAGCTCAAACACTAATAATTTTATGTTGATCTAGCAATCAACATCTGGATTAATTATATAATATTTGGTCCGGCTACCAATATTTTAATTGGTCATGCTTCCAATAATTCATCAAATGAGCAATATTTGCTTAGATGCTCGAATATTGATTCAACTATCAATATTCAGTAATTCATCGAATGAGCAATATTTTCTCAGATGCTCGAATATTGATTCAACTATCAATATTCAGTAATTCATCGAATGAGCAATATTTGCTCAGATGCTCGAATATTGATTCAACTATCAATATTCAGTAATTCATCACAATATTTGCTCAAACGCTCGAATATTGATAGTTGAATATTGATTCAACTATCAATATTCAACAATTCATCATACAAACAATATTTTCTAAAGCGAGCAATATTTGCTCAGACTATCAATATTCATTATGTTGATTCAATTATCAACACCATTCATTCGAGAACTATACGTCCCAGCAGACATGTCCAATTCATGAATCCTTGAGCATTCAATAATCATGATCGACTGAACAATACTTAGACTCATCGTCTTATCAAGTCAACGACTGACTAATCAAATACACATCTGCTTTGCAGACTCCACGTTCGTGAGACATCAATCACGTCACATGGGGGATATTAATTAGGGTTTTGGTCTGGTGGCCTACGACACGTGTGTTCATCCATGATGAGAAATGTGAGTAAGTCGTGCAAGCAGTTGAGGGAGTTAACAAAGTAGTGGGTGGACAATCAACCAAGTCTCCGCACGACCTGGAACTGGTACGATTTTCCACTTTCCCACTCTTTCACTAGAGCAACCGTCACACTTACTGGAGATCAATGTGTCTACAATTCTAGCAATATAAATAAGTCTCTGAATCCATGATTGAACAAGATATACAACGTTCGTCTAAGAAGAATTCTGATCCGAGCAATCACTCTCAGGAATTTAGTCAATCAACCAGAACTTATTCGAACTCAACAGTTCACTGAAAACTTGCAGAAACCTTAAACACATTCACAATCCTTCCTACAGATCAACCCTCTTCCCTCTTTGTGACCGAATTGACTCTGGAACGGCCATTTCTTGGTTTAGGACAGAGTCCTACAGATTGATCTCTTGAACTCAAAGCACTCCCGTGCAGTGCATCTGTTTGAGGTTAGGTAGTTTGCTCGGTTGAGGAGTCTCCTTCCACACGGTCGTCTCTCCATTCCCTAAAAAACCAGCAAATCGTTTTTCCCCATTAACAGCATGTAACAACATTTGCAGGGAGTATA
Organism: Papaver atlanticum; assembly: GCA_023531105.1. NCBI lineage: Eukaryota > Viridiplantae > Streptophyta > Magnoliopsida > Ranunculales > Papaveraceae > Papaver > Papaver atlanticum. The sequence continues at coordinate 6,770,326 of JAJJMB010017633.1, forward strand.
ATATTATAAAGTATGTTTAGGATTATTGTGATAAACGGTTTATCCAGATGCATGCATAGTTTTATTGCTTTAATGCAAAATGGGACATGTAACCAGTGTAGAACCTGCCGGTTTACCGATGATTATAATACTCATATGTTAAGTTTTTATTGGTGAGATGTTGCCACATCCAAGAGCGCGGAGTATTGTATCACCAGCATTTTTATTTGTGATGAAGCTTCATCTCGAGCTTATGTTGTGTGCTAAGAAGGGAAGCTAGAAATAGGCCTCCAATGACCTATGTGTAAGTCCAAGGCATGTATTATGCCTGGACAAGACTCGAAAGCCAGTGATGCATGTAATAATGCACTGGCATTAGCTTTTATGGCTTTAAACCCTTCGCATAACAAGGGTAAGTTGGAACGGTGTGAAAGCTAAGTTTTAGGACAACATGCTAGCTAATCATGCTTGCAAAGGCAAATGGACGTGTATTTTCCTAGAGCGACGAGAAGCTTTAAGGACCGGACACTTGCATCAGAATGATACATAGGGGAATTATGACATGCGTGCCCTGACGCGTTAGGCGTAAATTTCCGGTTTGTCATAGTTGGTACCAGAGAAAGTTCTGAGATAACTCTAGGGACTGTACGGAATGACTTGTCAGTGAGTATTTTTCCTCAAAAGAAAAGTTAAAGTTGGAGAGTGGGCCAACTTTTACGTGATAAAGAGTTTGGAACTGCCATGATAGTTACTATATGCAAATGGAGTTGAGCTTGTTTAAGTACTGTGAGTCTGCCAGGCCTAAGTGGCAACTCACCTCGGTGGCAACTCAGATAACCGTTAAGAACAGTAGGTATACAAAATGAGACTGATCATCCCCACCCATTAGTAACTGTCCAACAGTGTGCATTACCAGGCTAGATAGCACTCCACTAACTCAATGGCAATCCATAAGACCTTATGGGATGGTAGGCAGCTGGATTTTGTTCGACACAGTACTACAAAAAGAAATGGCTTACCGTTTTCGAATCTTGCCAATTATTGGCACCAACCTTGCGAGCCTTAGGGACTTCTGAGTGTGTAGTATGAGATGCCCACTTAAGATACCTTATTGAGATATCCTTTGGATTTGCCGATAGGGTTGTTCCTGAGTATACAGTATGAGACGTTTGCTTAGAAGGTCTTAATCGTTGTCCATGACAAATTGAATAAATCTTTTATGATTTTTGAGCATCTGGTACGAGACTTATGCCCATGAATCCAAACTGAAGACTTCGTTCATAATAGTTTTTTTTTTGAATTTCGAGAACGAAATCTTTAAAAGGGTGAATAATGTAACACCCGTATTTTTCCCATTGCACATGCTCAAAGATGCGTCATTGGATCGAGATGAAAATTTATCTCAAGCTTATGTTGCGTGCTAAGTAAGGAAGATGGAGATATGCCTCCAATGACCTATGCGCAAGTCCAAGATATGTACTATGCCTGGACAAGACTCGAAAGCCGGCGATGAATGTAATAATGCAGCGGAAGTAGCCTTTATGGCTTTAAACCGTTCGCATAAGAAGGGTAAGTTGGAACGGTGTGGAAGCTTTTATCGATTTATTGCCTCAAGAGTCAGAGTTCCCTTTATAACACTAAAATGAGTTTTTGTAGAAATGTTACTATCATTGTTCTTCTCGCATTAGTAAAGTCGTTGTTGTGGATTAGTGATCGACATCAAATCAGATGTTAATGTTAGTTACCAGCGTCAAATCAGTTCATAGTTTCAGTTTCCGGTGTAAGATATGTTGTTGGTGTCTTCTTTGTAGTTGGTGCCATAACAGTCGCTCTTGTAATACCCCGATTCGGCAGGTAAGGATCGTAGATTAAAATATAGGTAATGGTTTATCCTTTCATAACACTGAGTCCTGATGGGTTCACTTGACTGAGTTGTGGGAGAAACTTATCAGTTAAGCATGCTCGACCGAGAGTAGTCACATAATGGGTGACCTATTGGAAGCTACTGTCGAATAACCGCAGTAATGCTAATAAAAATACCGCATTGCTGGATAACCGCAGTGGGGAAGTGGGAACAATATCGGTGATAATTGGGATATAACTAGGGACGGTCACCTATGTTTTGATGAAAGAGTATGTTAGGCTGTTGAGCTAGATACTGGTCACAAGAGGCAAGGAACGTCTACATTACACTGACGCCTGATGGGTAAACTTGACTGAGTTATAGGAAAAACTTCTCAGTTAAGCATGCTCGGCCGGGAATAGTCATGGGATGGGTGACCTCCCGGGAAGTTGCTGCTGGATAACCGCAGTAGTGCTGCTAAAAATACCACACTTCTAGATAAACATAGTGGAAGTGGGAAAAATATCAGTATTAGTTGGGATACAACTACGGATATGTCGCTTGTGCTCGGGTATGAGAGTATGTTGGGTTATTATGCCAGATACTTGTCTCACAAGAGGCAAGGAACGTATACATTATACCGAGGTGTGTTCATCATAGTTGGCTCTAGAATTGCAGGAAAAATCTGTAGTTAAGCATGCTTGGGCGGGAGTAATCCAGGGATGCGTGATCTCCTGGAAAGTTGTTGTTGGATTATCGCAGCAGCGCCCATTAAAAACCCCACATTTCTGGATAACCATAGTGGCTAAGTGGGGACAATATCGGTGGAGGGTCGGGTCATTACAAATGGTATCGTAGCTGACGACGAGTCACCTGCCGAGGGTGGGAGAGTACACTGGACGGAACGAATCAGGTAGTGGTCTCATGTGGGGTAGGGAACGTCGAAGATCTGGGATTGGATATATTCTGGAGTCGAGGACGACTCCAATTTAAGGTGGTGATACTGTAATACCCCAATTCGGCATGTAGGATTCGCTGATTGGAATATAGGTAATGGTTTGTCCTTTCCTAACACCGAGATCTGGTGGGTTTACTTAATTGGGTTGTGGGAAAAACTTCTCAGTTAAGCATGCTCGGCCGAGAGTAGTCGGAGGATGGGTGACCTCTCGGGAAGCTGCTACCGTATAACCGCAGTAGTGCCCATAAAAATCTCGCACTGCTGGATAACCGCAGTGGGAAAGTGGGAGCAATATCGGAGCAATCTTCCCACAGGTCTGCTTTGGTGCAAATAAAGCAGTCATCGGCGAAAAACAGGTGGGAGATAGTAGGGGCGTGTTTATTTATTTTTAGCCCCGATATATTATTTTCTGAAGTAGCTTTATCAAGAAGTTTTGAGAGAATCTCCATACAAATTAGGAAGAGTTATGGAGAAAGAGGACCACCATATCTTAATCCCCTAGAGGTGGAGAAAATTGGGCCTGAGGAACCGTTTAAAAGAATAGAAAAAGAAGTAGTGGAAATGCATTGAAGGATGAGGTTAACCCACTCATCACTAAATCCGAAGGAAGATAAAGCTTTCTTAATAAAAGGCCACTCAACCCTATCAAATTAAGGCTTTGGACAGATCAATCTTGAGAGCTAAAAATCTTTTTTTTTGTTTTGGAAGCTTTCTTGAGTGTATGACTTCATGGGCGATGATAATATAATTTGTCTCCCTGGAAGAAAGGCAAATTGGTTTGGGGGTATTATTCAATTTAAAATGGGTTTTAATCTATTAGCTAGGATTTTAGAAATGAGTTTATAAATTGTGTTGCTGAGGCTAATAGGTCTAAAATTCGCCGAAGTATGGAGTGTTGATATTTTAGGGATAAGAGTAATAAAAGAATGGTTGAAATATTGAACCATAATCCCAGTTCTAAAAAAAATTCTTGGACAGTACTTGTTATATCTGGACCCAAGATTTCCCTATTAGCTTTGGAAAACCCCGGTTGAAAACTGTCAGGGCTAGGGGCACCCCAAAGATTCATGTTAGATAGAATAAACCAAATTTCTTCTTTGGATGGGATTTGGGTTAAAGTTGAGTTTTCCATATCTGAAATACAAGGTTGTATTATTTCTGATAAATCAACATTGTAACCTTATCATTACCTATTTGGGTGAAATGGTTGATAAGAAGAGAATTGTTTTGGTCTCGATCGGAAAGCCAAAGACCTGATGGTTCTCCGAGGGAGTGAATAACATTGATTTTCTTCCTATTTGAGGCAGAGGCATGGAAGTACTCTATGTTTTGATCATATTCTTTAAATAACTTATCCCTTGAAAGTTGATGATAATAATCATTTCTAATTTCGGACCATTTTCTGAGCTCATCTTGGAGATTTTTGAGGGCACCTATATTGGACGAGATGTTTCCAGATTTGTGAATGTTTTTTATTTTGTTGTTAAGAGTTTTAATGTTTTTATGAATATTACCAAGAATATCGGAATTTCACCGGGTTAGGTTTGAGGACAAGGATTTCAGGTTTGAAGCAAAATTTCTAGTTAAGAGATTTGAGGAGTGGAGATTCCAAGATGTCGTTAATAATGTTGTTAATGTAGGGTGGGAATAAGCCTTTTTGTTTCCGGATTGGAATCTAAAAGGATAGGAGTATGGTCATAGCCTACTCTAATTAGGTGACTTACCTTTGTGTTATGGAACACTTGAATCCACTGATATGAAATTAGTTCTCTATCTATCCTTTCGAAAATATTAACATCTCCACTTCTGTTGTTTGACCACGTAAATGAAGCACCTTCATATCCCGCATCTTGTAGTCTAAGGGAGTCTATAACCTGAGTGAAAAAAGATTTACTGCTTGAGCTTGAATTGTTGCCACCTTCTTTTTCTCCCGGGTCCAGGATGATATTCAAGTCTCCAATTAGATCCAAGGCTTTTGAATTTGTTTCGATAGATCTAATATATGTGACCATTGGGCTATTTTTTCATCTGCTTCAACTGCACCATAAACACAAGTAAGTTTTATTTCTTTGTCCCCAGTTAGTGCTTCAAAATGGCAAACATTTAAATGAGCTGAAAGTAATTTTAGCTCAACATTATTGTGCCAGGCTATTGCTAACCCCTTAGATATACCCACCGGCGGGACTATAAACCAATCATGAAAATCAGATTTTTTCAACAGAAGGTTCATTATTTCTTTGGGGCCTTTGTCTCCGATAAAAAAATAATATCCATAAGGTGATTAAGATGGTCTCTAGTGGTGGGCGTCCCAATTCCTTGGACGTTCTGAGAGAGAAGTTTCATTATGATAGATATAAAGGAAATTAAAACTGGGATAGGAATAGAAAAGCTTTAGAAAAAGCTTAGGGAAAATTAATATACTATAAGACCAATAAAGGGAGTTAAATTTTTTGGAACAGCTCAGAAACTTTGGGAAAGAGTTACTCCAGTAAACTAAAACAATACCCCCTAATAAATAACACGAAATCCAAATGAGGTAAAGAAAGGAAATGAGGATATTATGAATAAAAAAGACCAGGATCATAAGAGTAAGAGAAGAATTTCTAACTTGCAAAAAATAGAAAGACTGTTGTCTGGAGAAAACTCAAGATCATAAACTATTATATTCGCAGAGCACTTTTCGCCCTAATTGAGTTGCTTTAAAAAGTAAAAGTTAAAAAGCAAAGAAATGAGCACAATAGCAGTAAGAGATACACAATTTAATAGCTACAATACATAAAATTAAGCTGGGAAAACCGGAGATCAATACAAGAAAAGATGCTCATAGGCTCTGATTTTCTCCTGTTACACCAAGTTTTTTAAATGGGGATAAATACATATGCTTTAAGTAGTGGTATGTTGTCACGGTTGAAAGAGTTACTCCCCGAATTATGTTCATTCATTTATGGATCTTCAAACCATCTGATGAGGCCAATTGACTCTTGAAACTGAAAGGTGGATAACCACAAATAGAAAAAGAGAATATGAAATCATGAGATTTAAAATACACCATATTGACCAACCGCATTTCTAATTCAACATTAATATTGAAACCAGAATTAGACTAAATCTGATAATTTCCTTAACAAAAGAAAAGTACCAAAGTTAAAACCTCAATTTCACGGAAAAAAAAAAACACAAGAGAAGAAAAGAATCCTCATAAAGACTTCCAGAGAATAAACCATAAGGTGACACCCAAAAACTCTCAGAGTAAAAAACGTAACTTTATGCAACTCAAATCAGCTGAAAACTGGTTAAAGACACCTCATGACTAGCATTACCCAAAGACAAAACCATCTTGAACCAGAACAGTTTATGTCCGATAGAGATAAAAACTACCTAAATCTCAAGACCAAAGAAATTTAAGATAATTAAAAAGATGAGACACATCACAAATGTCAAGTTGCGACCATGGTGATACCAGAAACCTAGCTAACTAGCTACACCAAAAAGGAATTTTGAGTAGGTGCTTTAAAAACAGAAATCAAACAAAATACTAGAGATGTACAACACAACCGAAATAAAGGAAGACTAAACTTCAGAGTTTATAGGGTGCAAAAAAGGGTAAACAAATCGAAGAAAAGAACCAGTAAATTAGGGTAAACCAGATTGTAAATAACCTAGGTTGAAAAGGACTAAAAATGACGAGATCACAAAAGACCTAGGCTGAAACAGATTATCACGATCTCAAATTAAAGCAGAACAAGACCTCACACAACAATTAAAAGACTTCGTTAACTTAACAGACAAAAATCAACAATTTTCAGATTGAAAAGAACCTAGGGTATACTGAATCCTCATAATTTCAAATTAAAGCAAAAAGATACCTGGACCCATCAACTGCGTCTACCTAATCTGTACTGAGAAGCAAGCGGGCATGTGATTGGACAAACTTGCAGAGACCAAATTAAATCTTATACCTCCTTGAAATTAAACATTGAGTCCCCTATGCTCCACCTCAGATCCATGAACTTGTGTAACAGGTTTCCATCAGAGCTTATGAATGGCGAAATTAGCCGCTCATAGCCTAATTAAAAACAGTAGAAGATGAATATAGGTTGGAAAATCCCGAAAAAGAAACAAGAGAAACCTAGGTTTGAAGGATGAAAAGTTAATTCATGAACATAAGAATAGTTTTAGGTATGGAGCTTAAACATGCAACGGATTTGATCTTCAATAATGGTGAGAACCAGAGATGGTGGGTTGAATCGGTCGTCGCCCGATTTGTAGAGCCCCAAATACAATTATAATTCGATTTTATTATTATTATTTTTGATGAATTTTGTTTTAGATTATAAGAAATATGAGTGAGAGATGGTGAAATGTAGAAAAAATATGATTTAAAAATAGGTATTTATAGAAGATTGATTCATAGTTGTTGGATGATAAAACACCGAGTGATCGATTTTTAACCGTGCGACTAAGATTATGTTCCTGGCGATATAGACTTGATAGCGCGTGTAGTCTCTACCAAGCTATCGAGACTCTACCGCTCGATGAAGATTCCACCTCGATGGGAAAAAAGACAAATTCTCAGCTTAGCGCACTTTGTCTGCCATTTAGCCCCAATCCCATATTAGCACCATAACTGGCAGCAACTCAGGTGCATAGAAACCGACCTTATTGGACGACCGAAGGGAGTCCTTATATGTGACGACTTACTGCATATTTGTCCGTCACGAAATCTGTACAAAAAAAACAAAAAAAAACAATTAATTTCTGGAATTGCAGAATCAGATTGCCGCAATTCATCAAATTGATCATGGATATTGATAAAACACCTTAAAATGATCCACTCACATGTTTAAAGGTATTCCAAATAATCATTACATTGATCATAGTCGATCGATTTAAGTTCATCTTCATAAAAAAATAAATAAAAAAATCCAGTTTTGGTCAATTCACTGAACAAAATAAAATTCTACCTCAATTTCATTCATAAACAATAATATGGGTCTCAATTTTAGTGATTTATTCTTTTAGTTCAGTCTATTTCGACAAAACTTATGGTTGAACAACTTGTTTCTTCCAAAAAAAAACAGAGCAACACTGTATGTGATTCAGACTTATCGCGGTTTAGAAGATGACATGTACTGGATACAGTTTTTGAACCCGACCCGGTTATCAACACCCACAAACGGATATAACTATTCTGTACAATTAATTTTGTTTCAAAATTTACAGAATTCTTCCTCCTTCCAAATTTCAGTGATACAAGTAGGCTACAAACGTTTTATGGTATGGGTTCTTCATCTTTCAAACTAATTTGTCTATCTAACCTCCATTTTCCATTGTGTCTATACTTCGATCTTTTGTGTATCTTACCAAAAACCACCTGTAATTATAGAGATGATCATGTATAGTTGTTTGCATATCTTATTCATATAACAATCATGATTGATGAACTAATGTTTATTGATATTCATTATAGGTTATAATTTATCTGACCTATTTTGAGAAACATACATTTTCGTACAATGCTCAATAAATATTTGATAAAATGCCTTATAGAAGTGCCTTGAAATTTGTTTGAGTTTAAGGATCCTAAAGGGATTTTGATTTGTGGTTTTTGTATACAAGATAAATTATAGTAATGGTTCCGTAAAATAATTTATGTATTTATGGTTTATTGAAGCTCATTACACATAGGAACCTCTATACACAGACAAAATGAAAGACAAGTGAAATAACTTGGCTGTTATATGTTTGGATGCAGCAAGGTGGTTAGGCTATTAATTTGCAGTGCTTGCTGTGATTTCTCAGAAGTAGAAGTCTGCACTTGAAAGATGCAAACAAGACCAAGAAGACTCATGCTATCAGGAGATGCTTGACTAAATATTAGGTGCATTTTCTTTTACTTGGCTTTACCGTCTTTACCTATTTATGTTCCTCTATACCCTGCAAAGCTAGAGGATATGATGCTTTTGCAGACAACAATTCAATTAATTAGCACTGGCGCGGTCTCAAACAAAAATCCCTTTTGTTTAATTGAGCTACTGTTGCTGCTGTTGGTATGATGAACTCAACTTATTATTTTATGATTTTTAGCTGTGGATTCTGTTTGTTGTTTACCATTTCAAGAGTATCATCGTCTAAATTGAAACAAGAGAATATTGGTTACCATGGTGGTGAAAGGCCAACGAGATTATGATAAGAGAGTTGAATTCATACATTGCATTTACTATTCATGCCACTGCTGTTTAATGTTGAATTCAGATTTTTTTTTCAAGTGTTTCTCTGTGCCGAAACGATTGGAGGTTAACCGCCCCTATTCAGTATTAAAATATACAGAACAAATCTTTGGTGCAACTTCATTATCTATACTCAGTGTGACTACACATATCTTTCAATGAAAAACAAATTTCTGGGAGCAAGAATCATGTGATTGTAGTTTAATTTCTGGGAGTAAGAATCATGTGAGACTGCGATGTCAAAGTCCCAATAGATAATTTTATTGACCTTTCAAACCCATGTGAGACAATATCGTTATTATTGGTTTTATTTGAATGACGGTAGCATCTTATCTGATTCTCAAAATTACATTCATGGAGCTTGAAGAAGCCGACGAATTTGTGAGAGTGTAAACCTTTAGTACAGTGGTTGCCTTATTCAGTTATTTGTTATATTAGACTATTATTTAAATCATTGTTTTCAATTTTAAATAGGTAATTTGTGTTTTCAAATTATTCTATTTTTCAAGGGTGGTTTCACTTGTTTTGGTTTTTAGTTGCGTCTTTTTTTCTCTTCGGTCGGCCCCCACCGCCCGCGGTAATCTAGTTTTGTTTTTATGTTCTTTTTTTCTTTTCAAACTTATTTCCCTAGCCCTAGGTTGTGGAAGAGTTCATTTTGTAGTACTGGTCCGATGCGGTCCAAAGATTGATTTTTTTTTTTTTTTTTTGATTTGACTGTCCCAAAGATTGACTTCTGTTCGTTTGATCGTGTGCCTTTATTTATCGTGTAATACTAACCATCGGTTCACAAAGCTCACCACATGACGCCGCCTCCATGACAAAACCCTAAAATTCGACTATAAATCTTAAGGATGAAACCAAACTAAAAGATTTTAGAGAGGCGAAGAGATAGAGAGAAGAAAAAAATGCAGATCTTCGTGAAAACCCTAACTGGGAAAACAATCACCCTTGAGGTTGAGAGCAGTGATACCATCGATAATGTCAAGGCTAAGATCCAAGATAAGGAAGGAATTCCTCCAGATCAGCAGAGATTGATCTTCGCTGGAAAACAACTTGAAGATGGCCGTACCTTGGCTGATTACAACATCCAGAAGGGTTAGTTCTTCAGCTTTTACTTGTTTTTCTTTTGATTTTCATTGTGTTATGTATTTTGATGAGTTATTTATGGGGTTTTGGAATGGTTTTGTTGGCAGAATCTACACTTCATTTGGTTTTGAGGCTTCGTGGAGGTATTATTGAGCCTTCTTTGATGGCTTTGGCTAGGAAGTACAATCAAGATAAGATGATTTGCAGGAAGTAAGTTGGCTCCTGTTTTCATATTGACTATTAATTGATTTTTATTTGCTTTATTTTCAGTAGTTTTATCACTTAGAGGCGTTGTGTGTACAGATTTATAGTTGTGTCATGTTGTGTGCTGTTTCGTTCATGTGTGTGGATAGTTGGAGACTGAAGTTTACTCTATGAATCTGTGAATTTTTATGTTGTGTTGGTGAAAAGTTCATAGTATTAAGGATTTCATCTGGTTCATAAGAATTATTGATAGTTTGCTTGCATTTTATTAGTACTACCTATACTTGTTTTGTGCTATCCCATTGATAGTTTTCGTTAGTTAGAAACTTGGACTTCTTTGGTATTGTATTTCTCTGTATGGAACTTTTCTTGTGTTGGACCTCATAATTTGGCCTAAGAATCATTTTGTTATGGTGATTTTATTTTATTAATCGTTTTAGTTTTTACTGTTTTTTTTTTCCTTCCCTTTTTTGATTTATTTTAATGAATCTTCTTATGAATTGAGATTGAAGTGTTGTGATAATGAAAGTGTTGTATCCGACTAAATTATATGAATGGATAAATAACCTCCTACTCATTCTGAACGCTATCTATCTCTACAATAAAGATTTACAATTTGCTCACTTCTGCACTTATAGTTCGTGTGAGGTAGCAAGTGTACGACTGCATTTGAGTAGTACTTAGGCTTGTATTATTTAGAAATTAGAGTTCTTTGGCACCATATTTCTTTGGACTTTGGTACTCGAGTCCTAGTTTTTTAATAAATTGGCCAAAGAGTCTTTTTGTTCTGGTGGTTCTTTTTTTTTTTTTAATTAAGCAGATTTGTTTCTGTTTTGATTTATCTTTAAGAAACATCTTATGAATTGAGTTTGAAGCGTTGTGATGATGAAAAGTATTTTAATCCGACTAAATTATATGAATGGATAAATAACCTCCTACTCATTCTGAATGCTATCTAAACTTGTGGAACTTGAGTTTTAGTTTTATGAATTGGCCTAAGAATCTTTTTGTTTGTGATTATTATTTTTTAATTTAGTCAAATTTATTTTTCTCCATTTTTTCCCTTTTTGATCTGTCTTTAAGAATCTTCGTATGAATTGAGATTGAAGCGTTGTGATGATGAAAAGTATTTTAGTCCGACTTAATTATATGAATGGATAAATAACCTCCTGCTCATTCTGAAGCGTTGTGATGATGAAAAGTATTTTAGTCCGACTTAATTATATGAATGGATAAATAACCTCCTACTCATTCTGAACACTATCTATCTCTACTATGAAGATTCACAATTTCCCCACATCTGCACTCTTAAGTGGTAGAAAGTGTATGACTGCATTTGTGTAGTATTTAAGCTTGTTTTGGGGTATTCCATTGGTGTTTTTGGTTAGTTAGAAACATAGAGTTCTTTATTAGTGCATTTCGTGGTATGAAAGAGGTTAGTCTTGTGCAACTAAAGTGGTTCTTAAATTTGAACCTTATAGATTGGTCAATATCTATTTGATCTGATGATTGTTCTTTAGTCAATTTAGTTTTCATTGTTCTTTTCCTTTTTTTCTTGAAGTATCTTGTGTATGAGATTGATGCATAGTGATGATGAAAGTATTTTAATCCGACTAAATTATATGAATGGATAAATAACCTCCTACTCATTCTGAATGCTATCCATCTCTACTGAAGATTCACAAATGTCCACTTCTGCACTTGTATAGTTATATATCATTAAGGGAAATAAGGATTATAATTTTTGCTCATTTCAATCAAGTGTGTTGGTTAAGTATGATTGCCGAGTATGACAAGCTTCTTTTAAATTTAGTATGGTGAGTTTACTGTCTGACCACAAACCGCAAATTTGCGGTATGGTACCCATTGCAGTACCAGTGTCTAGCTTTATGACCATTTATTTATCTTGTAGCTTAAGCAATTTCATGCTATCATGTACATATGCTTCATGGATAAACATTATCATGGATTTATATATGTTACATTATAATTTATTCACTACTTTCTTATGGTTGTCTAACCGGACTATACTGCCTGTAGATGCTATGCTCGTCTTCATCCAAGAGCTGTGAACTGTAGAAAGAAGAAGTGTGGTCACAGCAACCAGGTAATTTTGTTTTTTAGGATGAAAGTGAAAGGTTACATATTTGGTTTTAGCCTCTTGTCGGTAGGGCATGGGACTGTTATTAAAGCTGTTTTTTTTGTTTTTCATTGCAGTTGAGGCCCAAGAAGAAGATCAAATGAGCACTGGTGTTGCAAGCTGTTGTGGGAGGTGGTAGAAGTGCATTTTATGTTGTCTCAAATTTCCTAAGTTTGTTTAATTTTGGAACCTGACTCCACTGTTATCTTCAGTTGACTATGTTTTTCCCCTATATCACACATTCACCTATAAAATTTTGTTTGAAGTAATATGTTTGAATTTCTATAGTCATAGCTATTGATCAAGTTTTTGGTTTATCTCATTTTGAATCCTAAATGTTTGCAAATAGCAAACGAATTGCCTGACAGGGTTTTACCTTGATTTTTGATCGCTTACCGTTTTACTAAGCATCTAGTGGAAATGGGGTAAGTGTGGGAATGTGTTTGGATGATGAGAATAATCATCAAACCTCCATAGGGCCATAACCAGAGCCAGTGTGAGTAGTGAGGATATTTTGATTATGTACATATTCCAACAACCTTGAGAGTAGGAGATGAGTAGGGACTCTGTTGGTGAACTTGCCTTTGACGGTCATTCAGTACAAATGGATTTGTCGGTTTCCCAATTACCCCAAACCTAGAATCAAAAATTGTGATGCGAGATTCACGGTACCATGAGACCCGCATCACGTTGAATCACTAAACTTTGTTTTGATAAACGGTTTGGTTGTTTAAGATTTTGATAAACGGTTTGGTTGTTTAGAAACCGTGTGGTCACTGGCCAAGCATCATCCTACGAAAGTTGTCAGCCAAAGTAGGACTTCATGTCATGTGCGAAATTTCCGAAGGCGACTACGACACCTGCGGAGGGAGAATTTTTTAGAAATGATTGAAGTCATTGCTTCAAAAAACCAATTTCACAAGGCAAATAAGACGTGTGTACTTGCTTGGAAACATCAATCTTTACTATAAAAGTACAAAAAACCAACCAAAATCTAACTTTTAGTTGGAGATAAACTTCTTTCAATTCCAAATCAAGTTTCTTAATCGAAAAATTCCATTGTCCGCAGCACTAGTAAGTAATAATTGTTTACCTGCCTGATTCTCTTGAATCCTCAGTCCAAACAACCGCTTGGAACAAATAATATTAGGAATGACAGACTAACCTAAAGAAATCTCTAACAGCCGGCTAACGTTCTCGTGCTATAAATACAACTGATCAAAATTAACCGCTCAAGCTAAAACCATCATTTCCATACAACTCTTAGCTAACATTTTTGAATTTCAATCAACCATGGCTTCAACTTTTGTTTTGTATGTCATGATCTGCTTAGTTCTTGGCTTTCTCAGCTCTCCAATAGCCCAAGCAGGTGATCCTGATATCATCACTGACTTTGTTATCCCAGCAAACGCAACCCTTGACGGGTCATCATTCACGTTCACCGGAATACGAAATTTGTATGCCACTGATCCCCCACCCACCTTCAGGGTGACAAAAATTGGCATGAAAGAATTCCCTGCCTTGAATGGACAAAGTGTTTCCATGGCTATTCTTGATTACCCTGCCGGTTCAGTTAACCCTCCTCACACCCATCCTCGCTCTGCCGAGCTCCTTTTTGTCTTTGAAGGTAGCCTCGATTTAGGTTTCATTGACACCACTAACATGCTTTTTACCCAAACACTCCAACCTGGGGACATGTTTATTTTTCCCAAAGGTCTTGTTCATTTTCAATACAACAAGAATGCCACAGAACCAGCTGCCGCTGTTTCTGCATTCGGTAGTGCAAATGCTGGAACAGTGTCAGTTCCTATGAGTGTGTTCGCCACAGGTATCGATGATGCAATTCTTGCTGAGTCGTTCAAGACAGACGTTGCTACCATTCAAAAGATTAAAGCTGGTCTTGCACCCAATCCCAACGCTTAAACGTCTCCGTTCGATGATCTAGGACATATGCATGTCATTAGTCGCGTTCATGTGTGCTGTTCAATTTCCTTAAACGCAATAAGTTTGAGCGTCTACCCATTTTAATTACTTTGTCATTGGTTTTATCTCTTGTTTTACTATGAAATAAATTATGAATTTTCAATTAAAATTCTTCTGGTTTGGTTAAAGTAATCTGTTGTAATAATTTACAAAGAAAGATAGCTTAATATCATGTTTTTCTTGGCCTTGTACGTTTTAAAGTAAAAAGAAAGCAACTGTGAGTTTATTTGTTTAAGCAACTGTTAACGACTGATTCCCGCATGCTAAGAATCTCGTCCTTGAACACTCGTTAGAGTGTGTGCATAAAAATCAGACTCGGATTGCGCTATATTTAGGAAATACAGAATTCCAAGTTATTTTTAGTGATCTCCTACATTAGGAAATACAGAATTTCTTGAATTCTAAGCTAGTTTTTTTTCTTTTCTTATATAAGTAAAAGGTTCTGAATGTTAGTGTATGGTTGGTGCTCCGCCAACTTTAATATTCACTGTTCCTCTATAAACCATGCTTTCGCTAGAAAAAAGAAAAAAACAGGAAGGGGTTTTGATGGATAATTTCAACAATCTCCCAACAGAGATCATCATATGGGATATTTTCACTCGTTTACCTACGGAATCAGTTCTAGCTTGCAAGTCAGTATCCAAAACATGGAGACATCTCATTCAGCATCCATCATTCTCTCAGACGCACTTCAATCATCTTAATCATTCTGTTGATTCTTGTAAGTTGAGTTTTCTTGCCTTGGCTACAAATCAACAACTTTAGTACATTGAATATAATGATCAGAATCATAAGACACCCGTTATTAAAATCATTAGGATGAATTTAAAAACTCCATTTAGGAATAGTGATACCCTTGTTGGTTCTATTAATGGTTTGATCTGTCTTCATTGTTGGAATATTGGTTTTTGCATTTGCAACCCCATGACAAAAGAGTACGTTATTCTTCCCGAACCTACAAATAATTTCGGATACGGATTTGGTTACCTTCCTTCGACCAATGAGTACAAAGTTGTCGCATTGTGTAAGTCAAGCAACTTTATAGAGGTTAAGGTATATGCTCTTGGTAGTGACAACAATGGATGGAGAAGTGTTGGAATGTTTATATATGCAGGTCAGTGTGATATTAACCGCAGACGACTAGGTGTCTTTGTGAACGGAGCTCTTTATTGGGTGCACGATGGAAGGAAGATTCTTACCTTCTATTTGGCTGAGGAAAGATTTCGTATACATTTTCGACTTCCACCACCAGCTTCGCCACAAGGCGGTTATCTGATGGATGATAAAATAGGAGTTTTGGGTGGGTTTTTGTTCCATACAATGAGATATTCCTTTCCACGCGACGCATCAGCATCTCATGACGTATGGCTATATAAAAAGAAGAATGATAATGATGACATGAAACAGCACGAGAAACCATACTGTTGGACCAAAGAGTTTGAACTTCCTGCGGAAGAAATATTAGACTTTACCAAGAGTGGGGGTATTTTAACTTACAGTTCCAACTATCTCAACCTTTACGATCCGAAAACATCAACTTCGGAATACTTGCATTTTTCAGGGAAGGCTTTCGTCGAGTATTCCCTCACAAGAACACTCTACTTTCATTGGAACAATTAGGAGAAGAAGATACAGAAATAATGAAGTCAGGGTAGATTACGTAGTGTTGGACTGTTTTATATCATGCGATTGGTTTTTATTTACCGTGTCATTTATCTTCATATGACTTTGTTCTTTCTCTCTGAATTACATACAACTATTTAAGATTTTTGTCAAGTAAAATGTTTGATTTTCTCAAGTTTTAGTTTTAGCATTTGAGAACGACAGTTACGTGTCTTAACCATCATCGTTATTATCATTGCAGCTACCATTAGTACTCTTGTCCATTGTGCTCAATACTGATATTTGCTTACCTGCCTGATTCTCTTGAATTCTCAGTCCAAACAACTGCATGGAACAAAAAAACAGGAATGACAGACAAACCTAAAGAGCTTTATCCATAGCCGGCCAATGTTTTTGCACTATAAAGACCGAAATTTAGTGCTCCAGTGAAAACCACCATTTCAACACAACTTGTAACTAACATTCCTTGAATATCAATCAACTATGGCTTCAACTTTTGTTATGTATGTCACGATCTGCTTAGTTTTTGGCTTTCTCAGCTCTCCAATAGCCCAAGCAGGTGATCCAGATATCATCACTGATTTTGTTATCCCGGCAAATGCAACCCTTGACGGGTCATCATTCACGTTCACCGGAACACGAAATTTGTATGCAACTGAACCCCCACCCACCTTCACGGTGACAAAAATTGGCATGAAAGAATTCCCTGCCTTGAATGGACAAAGTGTTTCCATGGCCGTTCTTGATTACCCTGCTGGTTCCGTTAATCCTCCTCACACCCATCCTCGCTCTGCCGAGCTCCTTTTTGTCATTGAAGGTAGCCTCGATGTAGGTTTCATTGACACCACTAACATGCTTTTTACCCAAACACTCCAACCTGGAGACTTGTTTATTTTTCCTAAAGGACTCGTTCATTTTCAATACAACAAGAATACCACGGAGTTAGCCACTGCTATTTCTGCATTCGGTAGTGCAAATGCTGGAACGGTGTCAGTTCCTATGAGTGTATTCACCACAGGTATCGATGATGCAATTCTCGCTGAGTCGTTCAAGACAGACGTTGCTACCATTCAAAAGATTAAAGCTGGTCTTGCACCCAATCCCAAAGCTTAAACGTCTCCCTTCGATAATATGGACACTGTGTATGTCATTGTATCCTGGTCATGTGTGCTATTCACTTTCTTTAACGCAATAAGTTCGAGTGTCAACCCATTTTACTTTATCATTGGATTTTTATCTTGTTTTACTATGAAATAAATTCTGAAATTTCAATTAAAATTCTTCTGGTTTTGTATTGTAAGTTTTTTCTCTAAAATACTATTAGCCTGCAACATGCAAGATGTGAAATATGAGGCGGTGAGTGCATCTCGAAATTTTCATACCAATTACACAAAACAACTAATCATGAAAACTTAGGGTATAACTAAGAAACCAAATTTAACGTTAAGTCATTAAAATGTGCGTCTAGAGTTTTGATACTGGAACAACGCATGTTTTGTGCAATGAGGCAAAAAAATAAGATCAAATGTAAAGCTAGTCAGTTATACTCTAGTGATTTCCTATTTTGGGAAACACTGAATTTCTTGAACTCCAAGTAAAAGAGCGAATGGATTATTACTCGGCCATCTTTAAACCCTAAACCCTGCTTTCCTAAAAGAAAAGAAAAGGGGTATTGATGGATAACAATCTCCCTGAAGAGATCATATTTGATATTTTAACTCGTTTACCTACCCAATCAGTCCTAGATTGCAAGTTGGTATCCAAAACATGGAGAAATCTCATTCAGCATCCATCGTTCACTCGTATGCACTCAAACTTTACTATTTTGAATATAATGATCAGAATCATAAGACACCCATTGAAAAAATTAGAAGGATGAATCTAACAACTCCGTTCAAGTATATGTCATGTGCATTGTATTCTCTCTGCCTGCCCTAATAAACCTACGTCTGCCTTTATCCTTATGTGACGTGTCCTTGGATCATTTGGCAATTGTTGCCTGTTAGGATGTTAACACGTGTCCGGTTTAGATTATCTAGTCTTTAGGTTTTTCTCTTCCAATCATAAGCTTATTTAAGTTGTAATGAAACCCTGTTTTAGGGTAAGTATGAATTAATGAAGTATTAGGCTGCTGTGGTAGAAGTTACTATTATCCGATCTTTTTCCGTCCAATTTCCGTTCGTTTTTCGTTAATTTCACTCTCAATCGTACTAGAACAGTACAACTGGCATCAGAGCCGTTCCGTCCTAGCATCATGGTGGCTCAGACTTGCAAGGAGCTACAAGAAACCAACAACAACAGGAGATCGATTCTTTACACTTGAAGGTAAACAATCTAGCTCTGCAACTCAGTACAACGTCGACGAAAGATGATTTACAGTAGATGAAGGTAAAGCTGGATTCTAGTATGCAGTCGCTTAAGTCAGATATTGAAAAGAGTTTTCAATCTCAGTTGGAATTTTTTTTTATAATCAAGATCTAAACCAAGATCAAAATGGAGCTTCAGGATCTCATACTGGTGGTCGAGATTCTAATCCTTTTCATCGAATGCCTAAGCTCGACTTTCCTAGATTTGATGGTGACAACCCAAAAAGATGGATCCAGAAATGTGACTACTATTTCCAGATGAACAATATACCGGAGTTACACAAGATAAGGATGGCAGCCATACATCTAGATGGTAAGGCAAATAAGTGGTATGACAATTTTTTCCTTAACAAAATTGATATTCCATGGTCATATTTCTGTGATAATGTTTGTTCCAGATTTGAAAATCCTGCTCATGATAATATAGTTAGCTTGTTCAATAAATTGGCACAACTGAGCACTGTTGATGCCTATTTTGAATAATTTGAGTATTACAAGGCATTACTCTTAAATGTTCATAAGGATTTTCCTGAGACTTATTTCATTGCTAGCTTTATTGGTGGCTTAAAGGAAGAACTCAGAAGTTCAGTTCTCATGTTTGATCCTAAAACACTACTTCATACCTTTTCACTTGCAAGAATGTAAGAAAAAACTCTTGTCCTGCAACAGAAAACCAACAAGCCTACACCCAAAAATTTGACTCCCTCATTTTCCAACTCTAGACCATTTACACCCACCACCCTTTCCCATAAATCTTCTCTTGTTCGATCCACTTCATCTACTACACCCACTGCACCCAAGACTAGCCCAACTTTGCCACTCAAAAGACTTACTCCAGAGCAGGTACAGGCTAGAAAAGCTCAAGGGTTATGCTTCAATTGTGATGAGCCAATCACCCCACCACCAATTGCCAACTTACTCAATCAATTTCCTGATGTTTTTACTGAGCCAAAATCCCCACCACCTGAGAGAAACTTGGACCATAAAATCCCTCTCAAGCCAAATTCTGAGCCAGTGAACCTCAGATCTTATAGATGCCCATATATTAAAAAATCAGTTGTGGAGAAGCTGGTAAAAGAGATGCTCCACTCAGGCATTATACAACCAAGTCACAGTCCTTTTGCTTCTCTTATTTTGCTTGTCAAGAAAAAAGACAACTCTTGGAGATTTTGTGTGGATCACAGGAAGTTGAATAGCCTCACAATTAAGGATAAATTTCCAATACCAGTTATTGATGAGCTCTTAAATGAATTACATGGCTCCAATTTTTTTACTAAAATTGATCTTAAGTCTGGCTACCATCAAATCAGAGTTTCTCCTGCTGATATCCACAAGACTGCATTTATGACTCATCATGGGCACTTTGAGTTCAAAGTAATGTCATTTGGCCTCACAAATGCACCAGCAACTTTTCAAGCTCTCATGAATGACATTTTTCAAGACCATCTCAGAAAGTTCATTCTTGTCTTTTTTGATGACATATTGGTCTACAGTCCTTCCTTGGAGGAACACTTACTTCACTTAAATACAACCTTGGAGCTACTGAGACAACATCAGTTGGCAGCTAACTTTTCAAAATGCTCTTTTGGCCAATCTGAGATTGAGTATTTGGGACACATCATTACTGGCATTGGAGTTATGGCTGACCCTGAGAAGATCTCTGCAATGGTGGAATGGCCTACACCAACTAACATCAAAGCATTGAAGGGATTCTTAGGACTCACAGGGTATTATAGAAAATTTGTGAAAGACTATGGCATTATTAGTAAACTACTTACTGATCTCCTAAAGAAAGATGCTTTCATCTGGTCTCCTGCAGCCACTGCAGCTTTCACATATCTCAAGAAGGCAATGTCCACTACTCCTGTTTTGGCTCTACCTGATTTCAGTAAGCCATTCATCCTTGAAACTGATGCTTGTGACTTAGGCATTGGAGCTGTACTTATGAAAGAGGGCAGAGCTATTGCCTTTTACAGCAAACCACTTGGGCCAAGAGCTGCTGCCTTATCCACTTATGAAAAAGAGCTCCTGGCAATTGTCCAAGCAGTAACTAGGTGGAAACACTACTTACAAGGTCAGCACTTCATTATCAGGACTGACCATCAGAGCATTAACTACTTCTTGGAGCAGAAAATTTCTACAGTCTTACAACAAAAATGGCTTATGAAGCTGTTGGGTTTTGACTATGAAATACAATACAAGAAGGGATCAGAGAACAGAGTAACTGATGCTCTCTCTAGAAGAGTTCACTCACCTGCTACCTGCTCATCACTTTCTCTATCTCAACCTGCTTGGGCACAAGAAATTATTGCTATCTATGCTGAAGATACTAAGGCTAAACATCTTATAGCAGGTGAGTTATCTCAGCTAACCATTGCTCCTGAGACAACTCCTAACTATTCTTACATCAATGGAGTCTTGAGATACAAAAACAGACTTTATATTGGCAATTTTCATACAACAAAGTCCAAAATTTTGAACTCCATACACTCTTCAGTTGTTGGTGGGCATTCAAGTATGCAAGCTACTTACATTAGAGCAAAATCTTATTTATTTTGGCCTGCCATGAAGAAAGACATTCTCTTGTATGTTTCCACTTGTGATGTATGTCAGAGGAATAAAGGAGAACACACTTTCCCTGCTGGCCTTCTACAGCCATTGCCAATTCCAGATCATGCATGGCAACATATCTCAATGGATTTCATTGAGGGCTTACCAATGAGTGAGAGGAAATCTGTTATTTTGGTGGTAGTTGACAGATTAACAAAGTATAGCCACTTCATTGGACTGCATCATCCTTACACTGCTTCTTCTGTTGCCAGAGAGTTTATTTCCAATGTTTTCAAGCTTCATGGTCTGCCATCTTCTATTGTGTATGACAGAGACAAGATCTTCACCAGCAATTTTTGGCAAGACTTATTTAAAGCTCTGGGCACTAAGTTGCACCTCAGTACAGCTTACCACCCACAGACTGATGGTCAAACTGAGAGAGTGAACTCTTGTCTTGAGTGTTATTTGAGGTGCATGTGTGGTCATCATCCCAAGAAATGGCATTTATGACTTCCACTTGCAGAATGGTGGTATAATACTAATTACCACACAAGCTTAAAAATGAGCCCATTTCAAGCTTTGTATGGCTATCTTCCACCACACTTAGCTTTTCCTTCTAATGCTACCACTTCTGTTGCTAAGGTTGAGAAATATTTAAAACAGAGGGATATTGTTATTGACTTGCTGAAGGATGCTCTGCATAAATCTCAAGAGAGAATGAAGTTTTTTGCTAATCAGAAGAGAACTGACAGAACCTTCTCTGTTGGTGACAAGGTTTACTTGAAGTTGCAACCATATAGATAGACTTCTGTGGCTCTAAGAAGAAACTTGAAACTTGCAGCCAAGTATTATGGCCCATTTACTGTGTTACAAAGAATTGGTCCAGCTGCTTACATTCTCCAGTTACCAGCTGAAGCTAGAATCCATCCTGTCTTTCATGTGTCCCAGCTGAAGCAGCATATTGGTACAACTCACATTCCATCCCCTGCACTCCCTGTTTTGGATACAGATGGATAGTTTCTTGTCATTCCTGCAGCTGCTCTAGACTCAAGGACCATTCTGCGCAATGGGGTTTCTGTGCCTCAGCTATTTATTCAGTGGACAAACTCTTCAGCAGCTGATGCTACATGGGAGGATGAAAAACACATAGCTCACCACTTTCCTAAATTCCATCCTTGAGGATAAGGATCTGCTGATGGGGAGGGTATTTGTCATGTGCATTGTATTCTCTCGGCCTTCCCTAATAAACCTACGTCCGCCTTTATCCTTATGTGACGTGTCCTTGGATCATTTGGCAATTGTTGCCTGTTAGGATGTTAACACGTGTCCGGTTTAGATTAGCTAGTCTTTAGGTTTTTCTCTTCCAATCATAAGCTTATTTAAGTTGTAATGAAACTCTGTTTTAGGGTAAGTATGAATTAATGAAGTATTAGGCTGCTGCGGCAGAAGTTACTATTATCCGATCGTATTCCATCCAATTTCCGTTCGTTTTTTGTTAATTTCACTCTCAATCGTACTAGAAAAATACAGTATAGTGATATGTTCTGTCACAATCCGTCTTTTTAAAATGCGTTTCCACCAAAACCAACTCTCTAAGAAATGGTTACATTCATTTTGTGATTGTTTTTCTTAAGTAGAATTTAATAAAATAATAGATAAAAGATAAAACGAAAGTAAAGATATAATGAAAACAAAATCATACTACAATATATTTTAATATAATTCTTGATAGTTTGACCTTTGGTCAAACCTAGTACGTTGACCCTTTCTCACGCTTCTTAAGTGAACTGTCAAACTTTCCTCGTTAACCTAAATACGCAAGTATATACTAGGGATTAACCCGTGCCGTAATGGCACGGGCATAATTTTTATTTGCATTTTCCGATTTATGAATATTAATATAATATTTATTAATATCAAGTTTACCCTTCTTATCATTACAAAAGTAAAGAAAAGGGACCTGATAGATATTTTTATTCTCCACTCCACGAATCCTTTCTGGCATTTTCCGCCTTGACATTTTCCCATACTATCCCTCTCCTTTCTCGAGTTGCATCCTCAAGCAAGCCATGAAATTATATAGGAATTAATTTTTACATATTTTGTCCGCCCAAAAAAATATTATTTGATATGTTTTCTAGTTTACAAAAATGTCTTATCGATCCTTTGAAATGGTATTACCTTTCTGCATCTTCCTTATTTTAGTGAATGATGTTAGGATCTTCATGGACCATAGGAACCTACTATTGGTCCGACCACATAGCACTGATGTTGTCCCTACTTGACCACCTTGGGATAAGAGGTGTGCGGTTTTAATCTAAAAGGCCTCGGTGCTACGCAAGGAGATTCCCAAGCTTATTAAGCTCCACATGTACTCCTCTTTCTTCCATGTGGGACTATCCCTAGCTATACATATGTGGTTTATCGCGCCACATACTCCAACAATCCGCACCTTGGCGAGATTAAACCACTTCACCGGTCTAATCAGAATCCATCATATGATTACCACCTGTATACGCTACCCATCGATCATGATTATTGTCACTATGCGCCCTGGAATCCTACTCCACCTTGAGTTAATGAGAAGGCAAGTACTAACTCCACCTTGAGCATTTCCTTGCCTATATAGAACCATGCTCTACTTGAGAGTTAATGTGTGAGATATTAACTCCACCTTGAGCACCAGTTCAACCTTGAGCATTGCCTTTCCGATCTAGAACCATGCTCTACTTGCAGTTAATAGGTGAGACACTAACTCCACCTTGAGCGCCAGTTCAACTTTGGGCCTTGCCTGCTCCACCTTGAGTCTGACTCCACTTGCGCCCTAAACCGGGTGATATCCACAACCACTTCTATGTTCGGACAGTAGGCCCAACCATGGGCTCTAATACCATTTGCTAGTATCTTTACGGACCATCAGACACTACTCAGGGCCCGACCACATAACCCCGAACCCCCCTTGACCACCTTGGGATAAGAGGTGTGGGGCTTTTAACTAAAAGGCCCAGGTGCTATGTATGAAGATGCCCAAGCTTATTAAGCTCCACATGTATTCCTATTTATTCCATGAGGGACTTTCCCTAGCTATACATATGTGGTTTATCGCGCCACATACTCCAACAACCGAGCGGAACCAAAACATTAAACTATGTAAGCTGTAACAAAATTATAGCACATGAACTCATTCGTCTCAAGAATAATTGAGTAGATATTAACAGTGTTCGGATCCTTGTTTCCTTTTTCCCTTTTAAGAATAATCTGAAAAGAGTAAAACTCAGAATTGACTCAACAATACATAACGTGTTGTATGTTCTTACTATTTCAATGACATAATGAAAAGCTAATTCATTCACTTAATCTATTATATTTTAAAATGTTAAGTCATTTCCGATGGCAACCATTTTACTCACATACGATGTAGTTCTAGTTTTTCAAAATTCCCAGATATATTATGTACGTAATTCAATTCGGCAGGAAGAGTTCACCGAATGTAATATAGGTAATGGCTTGTCCTTTCGTAACATTGTGGAATTTTCAACATAGTTGGATCCATATTTGGTAAAAAGCATTGTATTTATGCGCTCTCGGGAGAGAGTAATCTAGGGATAGCTATGGGCGAGAGTAATTTAGGGATAGCTACCTCCCAGAAAACTGCTGATGAATGACCGCATCAGTGTCAGTTGAAAATCCCACACTATCGGATAACCGCAGTGACTAAGTGGGGACAGTATTGGCTGAGGATCATGTCCTTACAAATGGTATTAGAGGCGACCACAGGTTATCTGTCGAGGGTGAAATAGCATGCTTGACGGATTGTGTCGAGAAAGGGTCTCATGAGTGAGAAAAAAATGCCAGATTCAAGGATTGAACATATTCCGGAGCCGAAGACGGCGCCAAATTAAGTTGGTGGTATTATAGTACTCTGACTCGGCAGGTAGGATTCGTCAAATGGAATATAGGTAATGGTTTGTCCTTTCCTAACACCGAGACCTTTTCAGCATAATTGGCTTCATAGTTGGCGAAAAATATTTATAGTTAAGCATGCTCGGTATTGAGTAATCTGGGATGGGTGACCTCTAGAAGCTGCTCCTGGATGACCGCATCGGTGACCATTGAAAACCCCATACTGTCAGATGACCGCAGTGGCTAAGTGAGGACATTATCGGTAGAGGGTCAGGCCATTACATTCTACGATATTACGTTTCCAAATGTGAGGTTTTTCGTTGCATAAAAATAATAAAACCATGATTAGTTAGTAAGTCAAATCGTTAAGTACTTAATCTTATAACAATACGCTCTTCTTACTATAAACTCTGTTATCCATCATCATTGAATAAAAATAACGTTAAACCATTTATCAAGAAATACGTGAGACGATGCGAAACTACTCACTGGGCACCGATACTTGCCACCGTAACTATGGTCCACTTATATAATTGTTAGCACTAAGTTTGAAACTGCTTCTTTTCTGTAAAAAAAATATCCTTTGAAAACATATTGATAGCAATATTTTTTCATCCTAGTGTTTGGTAAAGATTTCATAAAGTGTTTTTTTATGCAAAACACTTCCAAAATCTATCAATTTTAAAAGTGGGGCAGAAGGAGCTTTTAAAATCTTTAAAATCAAATGCTATAGTTCACCCTGATTTCATATTTTATTTTCCAAATTTTTCCCATCTTTTTTTATAATAGTTGACAAAAATTATCCTTGAATCTATATATCACCAATTTTTATTCGTTATATTTTATTCTTTGAAGATAATTATTTTTTATTTTCAAACTACGTTTTATGTTATACCGTATCACTGAAATATACTTTAATTTATCAACAATAAATATTAAGCAATTATTGATTTTTAAAAAGTGATTAAGAAAAGTAATACTTTTTAGTAATAACACTAATTAGTAAATTTAATATTACATATATGCAATCTAATAGTAGAAAAATTTACTTATTTTAAGCACAATAAAATAGAATAAATAATTTTCAGAGATATGTCTGCTTTATTCATTTTCTCACTAATTATAGCTGAACCTAATATTTCCCCATTAAAATAAGTTTTAGCTTTAGTTTATAATTTGCAACCATTCAATTGTTTTTTTTACATAGCTCGGCACAGTAACGTACATCGAAAAAGCACTTTTGTAAAGCTCGCAGCAATACCAAACTAATCCTAAGTATAAAAATATATTATTATCATCATTAGTAGAATAATTTATATATTGTCATTTTTAATTTGACATTTAATAAAATATTGTCATGGTAAATTAATAGAGTATTTATTATGAAGAATTATGGAACTTTAATGACATGATAAATTTTGTCCGTTAGATGCATTTTTAATCCCAATCACAACCATTACTTATGGCAAACGATTGCATCCCTAGATTTATCTCTTGTGAGGACAAATCTGAACCGCCACTTAAATAGGCAAAGTTAACCAAACTATGCTTTATACTCTTGATATATACTGATTCATAAAAAGAAAAGGGAAGAATAGCCGACTCCTCTTCTTTCTTTTTCCTTTTTCTGTTTTGGGGTTTACATAAAGAAAACCTAGCCACTCCAATAGCTCTGCTCTTCAAAATCGTCTTTTACACGTACCTATTTTGATTGCAAAAACAACAAGTAGCTTGTCTATCTTTGTGGATGATTGGAGGTGTGCTTTGATGATTTCTGACGGAAAGAGATTTACGGGTATCGATTGGATTTTAAGCGATTTAAGATAGGGGTTTCTACGTAATACTAAAAACTAAACTATTTTGGCATGGTTTTTATTTGCATCGTATCTCTATCTTTTGATGCGTAAGGAATTTTCGCGTAATACAAACTAAAATCTATTTTAGCATTAACGATGTTTGTTTGGATTTTTCATTATTATATACTATGATGATTGATATTCGTTTTGATACGTATGCTATGAATTATAATGTCGAACTGTTTAGGTGAGTGAGTTTTAAGTCCATCACCATGATACTGCATATAAGAATGAGTTTTGATCTGATCCCGTTTTACACGACCCAAATGCGTGATTTGTTTTGAAGGGAATCAGAGAGAAATCTGGTATCTTGTTTTTCTTTTCTAGCCACACGTCTTCAAAGCCGACAAGAGATTAACAACCAAAAATAGATGTTTACTTTCAAAACAAAAGTGTAACCAAACCTTTATGAGCCCATGTGAAGGACTCTTTGTCTAAAATTAAATCTTCTCTGGTGATACTAATGTCACTGTTAATTTTCTATGTCATCTTGCTAGCCTTACTCTCATGATAAACCACTAACTCTTTTACGTAAATACAAAAGAAATTTTGATTTACAAATGCACTTGGAGTGGGCATCTTAATTTGGTAAACAAGGACAAGAAAAACAAGTTGATCTTAGCAGGTATAGCATGAGCCACTATCCTGTTGCTTAACAGTAACAATGCACTAATAATTAAAGTCA
Source organism: Papaver atlanticum (assembly GCA_023531105.1). Classification (NCBI taxonomy): domain Eukaryota; kingdom Viridiplantae; phylum Streptophyta; class Magnoliopsida; order Ranunculales; family Papaveraceae; genus Papaver; species Papaver atlanticum. The sequence continues at coordinate 6,797,732 of JAJJMB010017633.1, forward strand.
GGTTTAATGACAAAAGTAAATAAGTTAAAGAGTTAAAAATTGGGCCTATGTTGAGAAAATTACTAATAAAAAATTATATGAGATATTAATTTCAAGTAAAAGATAAATTAATGATAATCTTTTGGTCCGAAGAATATTAGTCGGTCGATGGCATATTGAAAATCTGTTTGCTAAGAGGTCAGGTTAGGAAGTGCCGGTGGGCAGTAGAGGTGTATGTTGAGATGTGTTTGTTGAGATCAGGTATCCATAATAGCTATCGCGCTTATGAATACCCACTACGGGAAAAAATACTTTGACAACCCCTGACAGGTGTTGTAGTAGACCTACGACGACTCTATTCTATGGGTTGTGGAAGGGGAGGGTTGTAGAAGGTCCCCGATTACTACGATTTCGAGCTAAGAATCGTAAACGTACTTGTGGTTAAAGTTTGGACTACCTTGAGGTTCTGTTGTGATTCTCTTTCGATTTTATTTTGGAAGCCTAACACAACCTCTAATACGAGTTGTGAATCCTTCTTTCACTATACATAACTGAGTTGTAGGACATCCTTCCACAACAACTACTATGTATAGTAGAAAATTTTATCACAACCACCATGTTAAGTTGTCAAACTCTAACATAATTTTCTAGAGTTTCTTTCACAACTCTTACTATGATTGTGAATAGTGCTATCACTATTCTTCTTCAAGTTGTTAAAAAGTTTTGCACAACTCCTATTTATATTGTTATACTTCTTTCACAACTTTTGCTACGTGTAGTAATAATCTCTAACACATCCTTAAAGGTTGTAATATTTGAAGTAACAACTTCTGTTTTCAGTAGATAAATGTGTAACTACAACTTTTGTTAGAAGTTGTGTGCATAAAACTATTTTGAATTTTTTTTTTTATAGCTACCGAATTGCCGAAAGTAGTTCACATTCACATTATCCTACCAGTGTAACACATTTACATTCATTCAAGTTAACCTGCCGGTGTTAAACACACATTCAAAAAATGGCAGCAATATAGATGTTTGTTACCAAAAGTTAAGTTTCCTGAGCACACTCCAAAAAGATTATGAAGATTAAGATGTGTATGAGAACACTATTCGATCCTTGGGCCATTTAATAAAACATACGACAGCATCACTAGCATACTTGAACACTGAAGTCGATCTGTAGACATGAGCGTCATCCACATGAGCAGTAATCACACACACAATGTAGGCCAGATCATAATGAATCTAGAAAACCACATCCCATTCAAGCTACTATCATTTGTGGGGGAACTGCCATTTGAGGTGGAATTTCGATTTCGGTAGGAGTCATCATTGAAGGCCTGACGAAGTCTTCTTCATCCTTAGGTTGGTGGATGGTAACAACATCAGGCAATCGAGTCATTGGACCACTCTTTCCTTTGGGATCCCAATCCAACATGATCTTGACCTTGAAACCAAGAACACCCTGCTCAACAAAACAAACAACAGATGAACTTTAAGTTAGAAGATGAAAGGAATTTCCAGAAACAAAGAAAATATAATTCAGCACAAAATAAAAAAATGTAAAACAGAAAAATAGACGTTCTTTAGTAGGACTGGAGAGAATGATCAGATAGAATTAATACATGTATGACATCATTTCAACAATCAAACTAATGGGGAATTACCTAATCATCACCTCATACTCTCCACTGTCGAACTCTTAACAAAAATGAAACAAACAAAAGTAGAAGAAAACAATGACAAATAAACAAAGAAGAGATTTCAGGGCATCAGATCTCCAAGGTGTTGGCAATAGTTCACTGTCAAACTAAGACGATTAATGGAATCTAAAACACCCAAAGATTGCCCAAAAAAAAGCTTTAAACATAAAAAGTTCTATAAATCCAAATACCCATACGGGCCATACCCATAAAAAGTTCTCCCAACCAAGAGCAGTAACTCCAGAATAGCATAATGTGAAATCTATGTCTGCTAGATAAAAAACAAGGCAGCAAGCATGAACCACATAGACATGGAATGCAACAAGATACACAATCAAATTTCACTGACTAGCTGTAAAACTCATACAATTGAAGTTCTTTTTACTTAATTAAAACACAAAGCACTACACTACCATGTAAACAAAGCAAAACAGACGCAAGCATGAATAATTCATAGTGACGTCCCTGCAACATAATTACTTCAATACCAAAATCCTAAACCCATTTCTAAAGTTTCCATCTTCCATTCTTCAATACCAAAATTCATTCTACCATCACCACAACATTCCCTTACCGCAACCGCTTAATCTCCCTTTTCTCCTGAATGAGCCTCCCTCAGTAAGTCTAGCTTTACCTCCAGTTGGTTGGCACAAGACTGACAGTTTCCACATACAACCACTGTTTGTGAGTGACTGAATACAGTAGTTCTGCCATCAATCAATCCAACAACGACAAAAAGATTCAGACAAACTCATAATATTTTCCAAAATCATAACAAAAACTGAAATTTTGACAAAAAGATATACTACTTACATGTTGAAGCATCCTTGGCATTCAACATCCTGTTTCAAACACAAACAAAAACAAAAATCCCAATAAGTAAGTGTCCGACACGGATACAAAACCAAAATTTTGCAGAACCCATATATCAAGACCCTTCGATAGACCAAAATTTTACCTCGACTTATATGATCCACTTCTAAAATCTCAAATTTCCCCCATTACATGAACAGACTCGACCCTAATTTCAACCGAATGAAATCGCATCAGCATTGGCACCCTTTTCAAGTAGATACCGAACCGTGTCCAGATGTCCTTTTATAGTTGCATGGTACAAGGGCATGTGACCTGTAAAATAGATCAACAACGAGAATATATAGTATTAACAAATTATGAACAGTTAAAACAATAGTGAATTCTTGTCAATAGACCAGACAATTTTTTAAGCATCTTTTAAGTTTTAGGCCTTTTTAATTAGAAAACAAGTGTTTGAATTTCTCTTATTTCGATAATGAGCAATCCAATCGTATTCACATTCCTCTATGATTCCCACAACAACAGTTCTTCATTAAACAAGATACTACTCACTGCATTAAAAACAACTGAATCAAACAAGGGATTAACTTATAAAAGGTATAGATATAATACCATGTTCATCTTTAGAATCCACATCAAGTTTCAAAGTCTCAAGCAAGTAATTGCAAACTTCTAAACTTCCTCCTGCCGCAGCAAAATGAAGAGATTCTCTTTCCTCTTCATCTCTAATCTTTCCGATTGCATCTGCTACTCCAATCCCTTCTCCTTTAGCATGATCCGAAGCCAACCCTAAAAAATAAACAAACCAGATTTTAACACAGATTTTTACAAAAATTTAAGAGAAATAAAATCAAATAGATATACTGTTTCTCCTACACTTAAAGTTATGGAGTTTTCCAGTGTAAGAAGCATTAAACCCCCATATCAGTCCATACCGAGAATCCCAGGATTCTATTGTTGTAAACCGAACATTCACCACTGCCTGCAATTCCTTAGGCCATCAGAACACTCAAACTTTGATGAAGATTTGAAGCAATTGAAGCTTAGGAAACTTGGGTTAGGGCTGAATTTCTCTATGGTTTGAGATGGTGAGCTTATAGGTACTGGTGTTCTTAATCAGAGATGGAGAAGTTGCTGCTGTTGATTGTTACCGAGAAGAAATAAGGGGTTTTGTGTAATTTGAATCAGTGATGGGGTTGATTAGAATTTGGTTCAGATCTGGATTTGATGAGATGCTACTGTTGACTGTTGCAGATGAGAGAAAGATACCAAAATTGTGTTCTTGTTGCAGGAGTTTTGAGTGATTCTGCTGGTGTCTGATTAGGGTCGATTTGTTTTGGCGTTTTGAGTGATTCTGCTGCTGGTGAAATCACGAACTGCAGAGTGCAAGATAGAAAAGAGAGCGAGAAGAGAGAAGAGAGAGAGAGGAGGAGAATGAGCGGTGGTTTTCTCTCTCTCCTTTAGTGTAGATAAGGTAAACATATAGATTTGGACCGTAGATAAGGAGGTCATACGGATTGCAGAAATTATGGGACGGTGTAGATTCGCTTTAGGATGCTCATACGAATTGAAAAGCTTGTGTGTTTCTCTTTGTGTTAGTTTATAACTCGTGTATTCGGTTTTATTATCATCTTTCGATATGAAAAAAATCCAAAAAATATATCAATAAATTTAAGATATTATTATGGACCTTCGGTTATTAAAAAAAATTCGAAAAATATATGGGAATGAAGCTGAAAAATAAGAAATGAATTCGATAATTGGTGTGTTTCTTTGTGCTCCTGTGCTTTCTTTTTGTGCTTCCGGTTTGAATTTCGACTAGTCATATAAATCATGAAGCCATTTCGACTAGTCATACAGGTCATGAACTTCAAATGTGGTATAACGGCATACAAACTATGAACCAAGAAGCTTTGGGTGGGTTCTTACTTCAAACTTAGCATGATACATCATCGAAATCAATAAATATGAAGCTTAGTGTCGATTTGAACTTCAAATGTGGTATAACGGCAAACAAACCATGACCCAAGAATCTTCGGGTGGGTTATGACTTCAAACTTAGCATGATACATCATCGAAATCGATAAATATGAATCTCAATGTCGATTCGAACTTCAAATTCGGTATAACGACAAACAAACTATGAACCATGAAGCTCTGGGTGGGTTCTGACTTCAAACTTAACATGATACATCATCAAAAACGATAAATATGAATCTCAGTGTCGATTCGAACTCAAATTCGGTATAACGACAAATAAACTATGTACCATGAAGCTCTAGGTGGGTTCTGACTTCAAACTTAGCAGGATACATCGTTGAAATCGATAGATATGAATCTCAGTGTCGATTTGAACTTCAAATGTGGTATAACGACAAACAAACTATGAATCACGACGCTCCGGGGGGGGGGGGGGGTTCTGACTTCAAACTTAGCATGATACATCATCGAAATCGATAAATATGAAACTCGGGTAAGATTTTATCTGAATATTCCCTGAAACCTTAAACACACCCATTTTCGTCAACTTCGATACTAAACCTGGCTCCGAGATCGAAACCTGACCGGGAGTGGACTACTATAAGTCGGAAACTTCGTAAGAACGATGAATTCACCCATCTACAGGTAAGATTCCATCGGAATATTCCCCGCAACCTTAAACAAACCCCTTTTCGTCAACTTCGATACTGAACCTGGCTCCAAGACCGAAACCTGGCCGGGAGTGGACTATTATAACTCGGAAACTTCGTAAGAACGATGAATCCGCCCATATATAGGTAAGATTCCATCAGAATATTTCCCGAAACCTTAAACACAACCCTTTTCGTCAACTTCCATACTGAACCTGGCTCTGAGATCGAAACCTGGCCGTGAGTGGGCTACTATAAGTCGGAAACTTCGTAAGAACGATGAATCCACCCATTTACAGGTAAGATTCCATCAGAATATTCCCCGCAACCTTAAACACACCCCTTTTCGTCAACTTCGATATCGAACTTGGCTCCGAGATCGAAACATGGATGCGAGTGGACTACTATAAGTCGGATAATTTGTAAGAACGATGAATCCACCCATCAACATGTAAGATTTCATCGGAATATTCCGCGAAACCTTAAACACACCCCTTTTCGTCAACTTCGATACTGAACCTGGCTCCGAGCTCGAAACCTTGCCGCGAATGGACTACTATAACATGGGGAATTTGTAAGAACGATGAATCCACCCATCCACAGGTAAGATTTCATCGGAATATTCCCCGAAACCTTAAACAAACCCTTTTTCGTCAACTTCGAGAAAGAACCTTGCTCCGAGATCGAAACCTATCCGGGAGTGGACTATTATAAGTCGGAAACTTCGTAAGAACGATGAATCCACCCATCTACAAGTAAGATTCCATCAGAATATTCCCCGCAACCTTAAACACACCCCTTTTCGTCAACTTCGATATCGAACTTGGCTCCGAGATCGAAACATGAATGCGAGTGGACTATTATAAGTCGGATAATTTGTAAGAACGATGAATCCACCCATCAACATGTAAGATTTCATCGGAATATTCCCCGAAACCTTAAACAGACCCTTTTTCGTCAACTTCCATATTGAACCTGGCTCCGAGATCGAAACCTGGCCGCGAGTGGACTACTATAACTCGGAATCTTCGTAAGAACGATGAATCCACCTATATATAGGTAAGATTCTATCGGAATATTTCCCTAAACCTTAAACACACCCCTTTTCGTCAACTTCGATAGTGAACCTGGCTCCGAGCTCGAAACCTTGTCGCGAGTTGACTACTATAACTCGGAAACTTTGTAAGAATGATGAATCCACCCATCTGGTAAGATTCCATTGGAATATTCCCTGAAACCTTAAACAAGCCTTTTTTTCGTCAACTTCGAGAAATAACCTGGCTCCGAGATCGAAACCCTTGTAAGTGTATATTTTTCTTGTAGTGATATAATTTTTTTTAGCAGAAGTGCATACTAAAATTGTTTTTAGCAGAGTAGAATAATTTTTGCAGAAATGAATAAAATTTAGCAGAAGTGAATTTTTTTTAGCAGAAATGCATAAAATTTAGCAGGACGACAAAAATTTGTCGTACCTTACGACGACCTTTATTAAAGGATGTGAAAGGGGTTATAAAAAATCTTACATCATAATCATCCATTTTAATCTCTAACCGTCCATTTAATTATTTATTTTTCTCTCCTTATCTTTTCCTTATCCATTTCATATACTCTTCTCCTCCACTTTTATTTGTTTGTTTTTCTTATCTCCTCTTTTCCTCCTCCTTCATCTCCCGCAGCACCTTCATCAAACTCCACCACCACCACAGCTCGTTCATCTTCTTCTTCTTCCTTCATCACTGAAACCACACAGCTCACCATCACCGAAACCACCACCAACACTGATTTGGGATCTGATTTCAAACCACCACCACCAGATTAACTTCTTAATCCTTCAAAGGTTCATTATAAAGGTCTTTGACATCATTTTCTCTTTATAATTCTTAATCCATCAAAAAATAGGTTTTTATAAAAATTAGGTTTTTCACTGTGAAATTTTTTGGGGAATTTTGTAAATCAGGGCTAACTAATAATCTAGATAATCAGGGCTAACTAATTTTGAAAATCAAGGCTAAGTAATTTTGAAAATCAGCGCTAACTAATAATCTAGAAAATTTAGGTTTTCTGATAAACCCAAATTCGTGAGCAGAGAAGAAATATCTCATTTCTCTAGTCACCGGTTAATGTTACAGAGGAAGAGATGGGGTTTCTGTTGCCATCGACCTAGCCATGGAACTGGAAGAATTCATCAGGGTCGAGAGTTCTTCTCACAGCCAACAAGGAGGAGTGTAAAGTGTCTCGAAATTATGGAGTTTTGGGGCTGAATTGGTTCGATTTGGAGGAGATCAAGTTCTCTTGAGATGTCTTTCAGCTGTAATATGTTGCTGCTACAATTGAATTGGTGGACGTAGTTTCGCAGAGGGGATTGAGAACAATCATGACATACAGGGAGATTTGGTAGTGCTGTGGTGGTTATTGACAGAAATGGAGGGGTTGAACTGTGTAGGTGTTTGATGAAATAGGTTGTCGTATGAATGTTGAATGGCTTTTGAACTGTGGGTTTGTGAATTGAGATTGCAGGCTGAATTAGGTTCGAATGATGAGCAGTTGATGGAGTTTGAAGATTAATTGAACAAGAGAAGATAATGATGATGTTGTTGATAATAGGGACTGAACTGAAGCGTGTTTGAATGCTTGAATGACGGTGGGTTGTCATTTAAATGTGGGATTATTTGCAGGGAATAATGTACAAATGCTATTGAAATCAGCAGTGAGGTTATCTCTCGACTAACTGCAACACACAGAGAAGATGTTCGAGTAATTGCCTGACTGAGTTTGCGTATAAAGATGATGTTGCTGTCATGAAACGGTGGAATGTTTGCCATGGTGCAGGTGGTCTGTTTTACAGATTTTGGAGCTGGTTTTGAAGGCAAGGAGGGAACATAAGTTAACCTTGGCTGAAATCTGGAGTTGCTAGGAGGTTTGTAAGCTGAGCACTAATCAAGTGATGCCGTAGCTGAAGCAATATGCCCTAGTCTGTGCAGCTATTAGCCATGGCCCTGTGAGCAGTGAATGATGTGTTTGGCAGAAGGTATGACTAATTTTGAAGCTAACAGTGAGAGGAAATTTGGGTAGAAATTTGTCTTGATTTTGGATAGAGACCGAGCCCGTTAAAATAGTTTGAGAACATGACCTGTTGCAGATAGTTTTGGTTATTGAAGGGCTGAGATTTGGAGGCCTGTAGGGTTTATGAATGTTGAGAATCATGGGGTTTGTATATTATTCGCAATTCCAGGTGCAGAGACATATAAAGGGAGGCGCAGAAAACACAAGAGACCTAATAGCTCTTCTTAGGCAGTAGAATATCTCAGTAATGGCGGCAGTAGCAGCAAGAAATGCTCTTCTTAAGCATCTGGGAGTAAATGTTTATGCAAAAAGACAGCTAATAGCTCCATTTGTATGTTTCTTTATAAAATTCTATCTCTGTTACTTTTATGATGTTAGTTCTGAGTGAACACCTTTTTTAACTCCGCCAATGGAAATGATATATCATTTCATTGCCGGTCTCAAGCCCGGATAAAGGAGGAGAGAAGAAGGGATTTATTGTGTTCTATTGGATAAACTGCTTACTTCAAGTTCAGTGCTGCTTGTTGTATATTTTTTCCTTGTATACCTACTGGAATCATCACACACTGTTTTTGAATTAGAGATTCATGTAGTAGTCTTCTTGCATACTCAACTAATTTCTTTGCCTTGGTATAAGCTTGAGTCTAAATTTCCTTTGATTACTATTTTGTGTTTAGTTACCATTTTATAACTAAATTAGTAAATTACGGTAAATCATCTTATAAGTTTAGAGTATTTTGAATGCCTGGAAATTCCAGGAACTGAACTTGAAATTCCAAATGAAATATTTGGGTACTTGGGTTTCCAGGAACTGAACGAAACTTGAAGTTCCAGGGACATGCTTTCTTCAACTAATGGATTTGGACTGAAATTTGATGAACTCGTTTGCGATGGGTGCTCTATTTTTTCAACTGAGATATGCATGAGATGCATTGTGATTGTTTACAGGAAAGGCTTCGTGCTGTTTGCGGCTCAGTCACCTGAGTCTCATTTTTGAACATCAAATTTTATTTTTACAACTCTTATAAAGGTTGTCATAAAGTTAGTATAAAAAAGAACCACAAACCTGATAGAATTGTCATAGTGTAGGCATGGTTGATGGTGTATACTTGCACGCTGGAGGCTCAGGGTCAAATCCTTGCAACCTCATTTAACATCCTATATTTTTACTTCAACAACTCTTATACAAGTTGCTATACATTTTCATTAAAAAAACACAAAAAACTCATTTTCCAACATCTATATTTTTACTTCAACAACTCTTATAAAAGTTGCTATACATTTTCATAAAAAAAAACACAAAAAACCCAAACTTGTGAAGTGTAAGGATGGTTGATGCCAACTCTTTTTCTTAAAGAGTTGTCGTTTGTTTTCTTGTCGCAACACCCTTAGGTTTTAGGGGTGGGTAGTGATGCCATTCTACAACTCTTCCTTTGAAAAAAGTTGTAAAACATGAGATGTTCTACGACTTTTAGAAAAAAATCGTAGAACTCCAGTTGTAAATGTATATTTTTCCTGTAGTGACCGGTGTGGTCACAATAGCTATTGCGCTTGTGAGGTGCACCAGATTTGGGGTTGTCGAATTTGTCTAAAGGTTGATTATGATTTGGGCTGCGGTCAATGGATAAAGAATTGGGGTTGTCGAGTTTGCCGAGTTCAGGGCCACAACTATTCAAATAGTGTGTCGCGGTGGGCAGTGGTTGTAAGGCTAAAGTATTTAAGAAAATTACTAAGGGATATTTGGTTGAACGAAAAATAATAAAATGTTCTAAATAATTTAAGAAGCTAAATTGGAAGTGTGATTGAGTAAAAGTTTGAAATAAAAATCAGTAAACAATTGAAAGAATATAATTACTTATTTGTGCCTTTGATGCATCGTTCGGTTTGTTTTTTCCGCTGCACTATATTACTTTTGGAAATTTCCTACTGGGCTGTGGTTGCTCACCCCTTTTCCCCTCTCTCCCTACAGAGTATGCAGAAACACTAGCTGAAGAAAAGAAATTATAATTTATCACGGGGATTTGGGAATCGGTATTTCAATATTGTTATGTATTGTTTAATTATTTTCAATTATGGATTTTAAAAATTTAAGGTGTTTTGTAAATACTTTATTTATTTATTGGATTTTCTTTCGTAGTTGTATATTGTTCTTATTTTAAAAAAGGAAAAATCTGGACCTACGATAGTGATGCTCCGAGATTCTGGACTAGGTTCTAGTGCCAGAATTCGTGGGGTGTGACATGTTCATTGGTTCTATTAATGGATTGATCTGTTTTCATTGTTGGGGTGCAACATGGAAAAGTAGATTTTATATTTGTAACCCCATGACAAAAGAGTATGTTATTCTTCCTGAACCTACGACTAATTTCGGTTCGTTGAGCTTGTTCGGTTGTGGATTTGGATTTGGTTATCTTCCTTCGAACAAGGAGTACAAAGTTGTCGCGCTGTGTAAGTTACTCGACTTTGTAGAGGTCTTGGTATATACTCTTGGTAGTGGCAATGGGTGGAGAAATCTTGGAATGTTTTATTCTACAGGTTTCAATTTTGTTTACAGCAAACAAGGTGTCTTTATGAATGGAGCTCTTTATTGGGAGTATCCTGGGAGAGGGATGATTGCCGTCTTTGATTTGGCTGATGAAAACTTTCGTGAACAACTTCCACCACCGGCTGCGCCACTAGACGGTTACTGGAAATCGTTGTCTGATAAAATAGGGGTATTAGGTGGGTTTTTGTTTTATAAAATGAGATATTTCAATTCAAACAATGTGCTAACCCACCATGACATATGGCTATACAAAAAGAGAAATGATAATTATGACAGGAAACAGCATGAAGAACATCAGTCGTTGGGTTGGACTAAAGAGTTTAAAGTTGTCGATAGAGAACTATTAGATTTAACGCAGAGTGGCGGTATTTTAAGTTATAGTACCCGAAACATCTTAAGATATGGGTTGTCCGACAATCTTAATATTTCCTATCCAAAAACATCAACCTCGAAAACGCTTGCAGTTTTCAAGGAAGGATTTATTTCCTCACATGAACACCTTAGTATCGTTGAAACAATTAGGAGAAAAAGATACTAAAATAATGGAGTCAGGGTAAATTGAGGAAGTCGGGCTAGTAACTTATACTGTACTGGTTTTACAAGATGGAGTGGTATATGCAGCAGAAATTGTGCAAATCCGGAGTAAGTAAAAGCAGAAACTTTCGTGCAATTTGGGAGCCTCCTTATTATATCGAACTTTTTAGCATTCGCATTTTGGAGATTTGATACTGCAACAACGCATCTTTTGATAGTGTTAAAGACGTGCCCTATCGTATTGTGCACTCTCTAGTTACATAATGTGATCAACTGTAAAGTTAATCAGTTTTACTCTCTAGTTACATAATGTCGTTCATTCGAAATTGCTCCATGCCTCCATCCATATTCCGGAGGTTCAACTTCTGATAATCTTTCAGGTGTCTATCTAGCAAAAAGATTCTAAAATTAATGTCATGCGGTCATAACGCATGTCTGGTATGATTAACAATACATAATTTAAGGTTGGTAGCTTTATATCAGGTTATGGATAGTTAGTTCACGCATTCTACACTGCTAACCATTAGAGTTTTCCATCTAAAGACCTTTATCCATAGCCGGCCAGCGTTTTCGCACTATAAAACACAGCTAATCAAAATTAAAGGCTCCAGCGAAAACTATCATTTCCACACAACTCATAACCAACCTTGCTTGAATATCTATCAACCAATGGCTTCAACTTTTGTTATATATGTCATGATCTGCTTAGTTCTTTGCTTTCTCAGCTCTCCAATAGCCCAAGCAGGTGATCCTGATATCATCACTGATTTTGTTATCCCGGTAAATGCAACCCTTGACGGGTCATCATTCACATTCACCGGAATACGAAATTTGTATGAAACTTATCCCCCACCCACCTTCAGGCTGACAAAGATTGGCATGAAAGAATTCCCTGCCTTGAATGGACAAAGTGTTTCCATGGCTATTCTTGATTACCCTGCCGGTTCAGTTAACCCTCCTCACACCCATCCTCGCTCTGCCGAGCTCCTTTTTGTCATTCATGGTTGCCTTGATGTAGGTTTCATTGACACCACTAACATGCTCTTTACCCAAACACTCGAAGCTGGAGACATGTTTATTTTTCCCAAAGGTCTTGTTCATTTTCAATACAACAATGACACAGAACCAGCCGCCGCTGTTTCTATGTTCGGTAGTGCAAATGCTAGAACAGTGTCAGTTCCTACGAGTGTGTTCACCACAGATATCGATGATGATATTCTTGCCAAGTCGTTCAAGACTGACGTTGCAACAATTCAGAAGATTAAATCTGGCCTTGCACCAAACCCCAAAGCTTAAACATCCCATTTCGATTTTACTATGATCCATTTTATGCGTGTTCTATTCATATTTTAGTATTTTTTAAGAAATAAATAATGAAATTTTTTAGTCCCTTGATTTTGCGCCCAATGGCAAACCAAGTATACGATACTGGTTACCGGAAGCTTATATGTTGAGCAGTTTAGTCTGGAACCCATTCTTGAGGCAGAGTAACCAAACTCACCAAATGAAACTATCGTTGTTGTCCTTGCATCAATTTCTAGGCCAGACACTACTTCAAACCATTTAAGAACCTTATTGTGGCACTTTTCCCTTAGTGAATAAGCGTGGTGAAATGGCATTTATGGCCCATTAACCATGCATTATGCATGTTCAGAACTTGTCTAGCTGCGTGGGCCGTGGACGTCCAGCCAACTAGCTAACTACAGATAGTGTAGAAATTATTTCTTACCAATAAGAGAAACCTGAAAATCAATCGACATCTAGAATGTTAGGTAATTTCATTAGTGTGAAAGCAAGATTTTGAACCCCTCATCAAACAACCATTACTATATTAGCTTAAGTACAAACTTATATAGAAAAATATTCTTCTATCTTTAATTCACCAAAATTGGCCCCAAAATCCAGTGGCTTCCGTACGTACGTTGCGAAGTACACGTCTTCTTCGATTTCTTCTCAACATTCATGGTCTAGCATTAATTTGGATTCTGGTGTTGTGTCTCTTTCAATTCTATAAACAAGTTTGTCCAATCCCTCCAAGCAAGTTTCCTCGACGTGTCTAGCTTGGTTTGTTTGAACTCTTGATTCTTGACTTAATGAGATCATTGTAATTGCATATTATGTAGATATATTTCACAGCTAGTGTGAATCATAGTGAAACAAATACTCCAAATGATAAAAAATACTACCTCCCTATTTTTTAGAGACGGAGGGAGTAAAAGAAGTTGCTCAAATTCATAGGATTCTCGAATTCGGACATAATACTAGTACGGAATATGCTTAGCAAAACTAAACCTAGTCAAATAAGAAAGATTGACAAGAAAATTCAGTTACTTGCTCTTACTTGCTGATAGAAAACTTAAAATGTTGGGTACCAGTTTCACTCAATAAATAACTCACATTAACTTATGGTGCAATGCAAAGGGTACTAGGACGAGTCCATGCATCTCCATACGATCACACACTTATAAATGAAATCACGTAGCAAAATGAAATACTTGTCGCGCAACTTGCAAACAATTTATTTTTATCAACGTGCTAGCCATTAGCTTGGAATTTGGATCATTCTTTCCTGCATGCATGCATGCTTGATTCAAAGTCCCCAAGCCAAGTTTTGAAGTAAGAATATAGCCTCAGTTTGACAGTTCATTAACTTCATTTCCAACTGAATATGATCAGCACCCCAGTGCATGCTCGGCTCCGCCAACACCTATACGCTCGGATATTAGCCGCAAACTATTGATCCTTGTCTATGTGATGCCTTCCAAGTTAAAACTTATCTAAGCCCTAAAGTTAGGGGACAAAATTACAAATGGACTTTTTTCTCCCATGATTGGTGCCTTAATTAATGAAATGGCTAAAAAATAGAAGTCTCCCGAAGATTTTTTATGGGACATCTAAAGATTTTTCTTGGGACATCTACAACCTCATCTAATCAATTGTCTCCCACTTCATTTGAAATTTCATGCCTGCAATTGATAGATATAATTGACTCCATTTATAATCGACAAAGTTAATTTGAAACTTCAATGGTTCATGGGCTCCATGTTGCCGTACTACAAAGTTTATATAGAGTATTAAAATTTGGCCGCATATGTTTTCATGACCTACCCTTTGATTCTTCTCATATGGGTTGATTTTTAGTGACTGTAATTGGTTTTTGTTGGATATTTTCAATATATGGTTGCCTTTCGGAACGGGTCCGGGGATAGGCCCAATGATTTTTTCTTTCTGGTTTTAAATTTCAAAACCTAATTTTTTTCCACACTATTCTACACGTGTCTCTTTCCGTTAATGGATGTTTTTGAAAATGTCTGTTGGAGATGAAGAGACATCTCCAAAAGGCATGAGTCCTCTATAAACAGTGAAGGTTTTCTCTCAATTCCACACATCAAAATCTCTGTTTATTTCTCTCTAAGCATTATAAAAATCTCATATTGTGTGTTCTTGGTTGGATCAAGGGAGTACAACTCTTGAATCCAACAAGTTGTTAGGCCTTCATTGTATCCCGAAAACAATATTTCATTGACCAATTGTACTCACCAATTTCCTGAAAAGGGTCGAAATAATTGCTACAAAGAATTACAAGGCCTTAAAGTAAATGATACAACATTCTTTTTGTTCTTTGATTTCATCCTCAGGTACCCAAATTTTCCAACAGTTCTTTCGTGTCCATAATTCAAAAACAGTGGTTCTTCATGAACCGAGGTTTTGAACAACATCAAAACTACCACACACATAAAGTGTGGGCCCCGTCGGCGGGAGAAATACAGGGTCCCATTTATGGTTTTAATGTGAGGGCGCGGTTTTCTTGGAGTCTTAAAACACTGTTAAGACTTTTTGATTCAAAAACTGCATGCTCATAGGAACTGAATAAGAAAAAGGTTCAACATGCAATTACTCGTTATCAGATGGACGTAATCATAAAATAAAGTGATGTAATTACTCTCACCGTAAAACCTCGCTCTGCATACAAAGTACTTCTCGGCCTCTGTGGTCTGGAAACTTCTAGATGCTTAGAAAATGAGCTGTGTACTTAGTCGTACGTATTCTCTGTCCTTTAGTACGGCATTTCGGATTCACAGAACTAGCTTCTAGAGTTTCTAAAGACTAATATTCGAATTTGCATGACTTTATTCATCTTCCTAAGAAACTAGGCCGATTGCTATGTGTGTCGTCGTTGTACATGATTTGTGAGATGGTCAGTGTGTTTGTTTTTGTACGGAAGACTTTAGAATTGTTGAGTCCATCGTCACACATTTGAAAGTGAGGCTGCTCGGGTTATTCATCCGTTCTTATTCTTTTGATTGAAATGTTTCCCGAAGTCTTATTCAAAGTAATTAATTTTCAAATGCAGATGATGACGGTCACCAGCATCGAGGCTAAATAGTGGAGACTAGTGGTACTCTCACTGCAAATTTACATGGGTACCAATTTTCTATGGTCACTACCAAATCCACTGGATTGCTGGTTTTCTAAAGAATTGCATACCCATTTATTAACGGGCATTTTCTTTATCTATAGAAATATGACAACTAATCATCTGAAAATATGAACGGCATCGTCTAATCTAGCAAAAAAAACTTCCATACCAGCGATGTTCTACGAACTTAGAGATTTTGAACTTAAGATAAACTAATTAGGTCATGACAACTATCAACTTCACTTTTATTTGGCCACGTAAAGGAAAAAACCATCCAATTTTGAGTCATAAGCTTCATATCTAGCAATGTCCCATGCCAATATTCATGTCTTTAACTAGGCAATAGTAACATCTACTATTCAGAAACAGAAAAATCGTAAAAAATGGCCCTCCAATAGACTCCGTACGTACTCTACAAAGTACACGTCTTCGTTTTTACTCTAAAACGATGTTCCACCACTATTTTGGAATTTGGTTTTCATGTCTCTTTCAACCTTAAATCCAAGCTTTATTCAATCCGATATATAGACAAGCTTCTTGGACATTTTCTTAATAATTTAGCTTGGCTGGACTAATGACTGTTGACTGGATGAGGTCGACCGAACATAGCGTGAAATATGCATCCATAGACATACGTGTCTGTTCGTGACAGTTACATTGTCAGACTGAAAGACAAAGTATTCACAATCATCTACCCCGTTCACACCGCAATGTCTCAGGCAATAAGTCTTTGGTTGGCAGAATTAGCTCAATTTTTATAGCTACGAGCGAAATCATAACTCCCATGCTGAACTGCGTCTAGCCGTACGTAACAGTAAGGACATTGTAAAATGAATACGTTTTTTTTCTTCATAAAATTAGAGATTCATTGATAGAACCGATTTAACATCGGACAGGTTACAAAGACAACATGTCATAATAAAGACATCAAAGATCATACTATTCCCCTAATTCTTGACCGAAAAATTTCGACAGAATCGACCATTCCAACCATACTCAAAGACCTTGGTGACAGTAACAGTAGCAAATCAATGCTAAAAGGCCAAATATGTTAAGCCCACCCTTAATCGACTTTTACCTGACTTAATTTTTTATTGACTTACAAAACCATGAACTTCTAGTCTTCTACTAATAAATATATCTTTATATCTAAAATAGTTTCTTGTTAACCCAATGTACACTTAGCTCAGGTTTATTTATGACATATAAGATTTTGTTAACGAAAAAAACGCAAACGCAAAAAATCCCTGGGATTTAGTCCGATTTTGAATACTCTCAGACTTAAGCCGCTATACAAAGATTACTACCAAGTAAACTAAATACAAGTCACTCAGTTTTCTCATTATCCCTGCCCCTACTATATAATGACCCGTCCCTCCACCGATATTGTTCTCACTTACCCACTGCGGTTATCTAGCAGTGTGGAATTTTTAACGGCACTACTGCGGTTATCCAGTAGCAGCTTTCCTAGAGGTCACCTATCCTGTGACTACTCCTGGCTGAGCACGCTTAACTGCAGAGTTTTTTGTCAACTCTGAAGCCAACTGTGCTGAAAAGGCCTCGATGTTATGAAAGGACAAATCATTACATGTATTCCAATCGATGAACCCTACATTCCGAATCGGGGTATTACAATACCACCATCTTAAATTGGAGCCGTCCTCGGCTCCGAATATATTCAAGCACCCCAGATCTCCGACGTTCCCTGCCCTCATGAGACAAGTACCTGAAACAACCCATCAAGCGTACTCTCTCATGCTCGGCAAGTAACCCGTCGACAGCTTTGATACCATTTGTAATGACCATTCCAAAAATTTGGGCGGACGACCATACTTTTATGCAGAATTCAGGGTCATCAAAGTTGGTATCAGAGCAATCGATCATACCAACACTAATGCACCAGAACCCCATCAAAATTTTGCAGTTAAGCGTGCTCGAACGAGAGTAATCCATGAATGGTTGATCTCCCGGGAAGTTGCTGCTGGATTACCGTAGAGATGCCCGTTCAAAACCCTACACTGCCGGATAACCGCGGTAGGTAAGTGGGAAAACTATCGGTGGAGGGACGGGTCATTACATACTGCCAACCTTGTCTACACACGTGAATCCTAAGACTAAGTCCACTACCTTAAGTCGCTTCACCCGTTGTGAAGACTTCTCGCGCTCAACTCCCTTTTTTATTTATTTAAGTTAATATATTGAAACATGCAAAAGATTACAGGAGGATGATTCCCCTGTTGCCTGCCCTTATCTCAGAAGTATAAACTGAAATATGAGAATCTTCTAACATGGTAATTTCCTCAGATTGAATTGGAATTGCATTTGAAACTAAAAAACTAACATCATAATTTAAAGTAGAGGAAAGGAAAGATAACATTTGTCTCTATTGTTGTTTATATTAGCCTTGGTTTCTTGCATTCTTTGCTAACACATCTGCGACTTTATTGCTACTCCTATGGCTGAAAATAAAACCCAAGGAATGCTCATAAGACTTCAGTATCCTTTGAGCTTCAGTTACTATGGCCTGATTTCTCCAATGAATAGTGTTTGAGCGGCCTTGATCATTATCTAAAACTCATTTGCAATCTTCCTCGATCCAGAAATGTTTACAGTCCGTGATTGCTTCCCACTTTGCTGCTTCAAAAAAATCTAAAGCTTCTGCCTCTTCAAGGATGGTGGCATGGATGGTCCCAGATCTAGCTTAGACAGCTATACCTATTGCAGAATGAAAGACAAGTCCATAACCTGCAATTGCTTTTACATCAATCCATGAAGCATCAAAATTTAACTTGAAATGATTCAAGTAAGGAGGGAGCCATCTTTTATTGTTGTTAGAGTTCTTGATACAGTCAACTCAACTCCTTTGAATCGTATTTTGAAATATATAGTAAAAGACTAATTTGTTTCAGTATACGCTCTATCAATCTCCCATATGAACAAGTCAATCAGAGATAATTTAAGTTACGAAGGTTCTTCCGTTCAATCAATATAAAAAAAAATTTGTATCAGTTTAGATCAACCAAGATTAAGATTATCGAAATAATCAAACCTTAGTTCATATTCTATCAAATTCGGATACTGAAGAGAACCACCAAGTGATAAATTGTCGATCTATACAATAATCTATAAATAGAGGTAGAAGATCGGGTTGAGTTGAGGAAAGAGAAAGTCTGCAAATCGGGCGACTGACTCAACAATTTTTTTTTCTCAGATCTAGTTCTTTGTGCATCATCGTCTATAATTCAAGTATTGTTTCATTAATAATCCTTCTTATTTTCTGTTTACATAATGATTTGTTGTCATTAATTCAGGTGGTTATGGTGGATTCCTGTCCTAAAACCACTTGTTTTGATGAAAACAATACAGAAAAATTATGTTTTAGTTCTGAAAAAATTTCGAAGAAAATTCCAACTACTATTTTACGTGATGATCTTTTTGAAGAAAGTATAAATCCATGGATGTTTTCTCTTATTGGAAGATTATACTTACAGAAAATTAAATTCATCGATACTTCAGTTATTTTGCGTAATCAATGGAAATTGGTTGGTGACTGTAAACTTATTTCTTTAGGAAGAGGTTTTTTCACTATTAAACTAGATAATGAAATTGATAGACAATACATCAAATCTGGTGAATGGATAGTAAACAATTATTGATGGTGAGTTTTTGACAAGGGCATTTGTAGTACATTAGCCTTGATCTAGTTGTATAAATAATCCCTGGTCCGGCATCAGGATTATTAAAATCTGCATAAATATAATTTGTATTTTGAAAGTGCATACGCATACCAAATTTCAAGGCTTTCCCCAGCAGAAACCTTGTTATTTCATGTACACCGATATACATGTCTTTTATGCCATATACATGGCATTATTCATATTCAGAATAGGGTTGGATGCCATTCTCGAATCAATGAGTTATTAAGAATATTATGCTTAATACATAGTCATATCAGTATCGTCTCAAGTCGCAAAATCCCATGGCCGAGTTCCTTGAACATGCTATAGCGGCACTATTGTATCCAAGATTTGTACTAAAATGGCATTATGTTTCCAAATCTAGGCCTGACATGTTTCCCTAAACTCAAACCCTAGATTGTGACTATATGATGATCACATCATAAGCATCGCGACATATTGGCTAGGCATGGCCAAACCCATGGCATACACTGCATATCTTATGAAGTACCTTAACCAGCTATAGCTACGGCCATGGTATATCCATTGTAGCTTACAACGCTTTGGCTAAGAAAAATGGGATAATGGCTCGGAAGAAATCATCTCAAAAAAATCGGATAAAGTCCATAACACAATTTGACAAAATATGGCATGTGGCATGTCCGCCATTGTGCCACAACATAAGTTGCGCACCATCGCGCGCTATTCTCGGCCTTGGCATCTTTGGCGAAGGCCATAACACCATCGTGTACGCCATTTAAGGCCTTGGCACCCTACCGTGCGACATTTATGGCCTTGGCATCTTTGGCCAAGGCCATGGCACCATGCCGCCCCCCATTCTCGGCCATTATAGCTTTGTCCAAGGCCATGGCAAGACTTCATGCACTATTCCCGGCCTTGGCAGTTTTGGCCAAGACAAAGGCACAATCCCACACGTAATTTTGGCTACTACGCCATTTACTATTTTATCTCCATAAAATAGGACAATCAAGGGCCATGCGGTAATTTAGTACTCCATCATCTCACGCGCAGATCATGGCTTGGAATATTTTTTTCCCTGTTAGTTATGGCATCGTGCCACTTTATGCCACTAACATATCGCGCTAAATTATAGCGCATAAACTAGCCGCTAACATGCCAAGCTATTCCGATATGCCATAACAAGGCACGATTGCACCCCTAATCCCGCGGATGGCTTTGGCTAAGTTGCTTTCACAACAACTTTAATTTAACACGTCCATAAAACATATGACATATCAATGGCACAATGGTTGAGCATTCATTTAACGCACACAACGTGCTGGATTCGATTCACACCACCCTAAAAAATAATGACACGCTTTGGCTAAGTTGCTTTCAAAAAAGCTCTGTTATTCTTAGTTTTCAATACCCAGCACACACACAATTCAATACCATTGCCAATTTCTTAAACTTTTCTGCTTCCCTCCCCTAAGATCAACCCATCGTCCTCTCCATCATGACAGAAGCAGGACGGAACGGCTGCTATCGTGGTTTAGGCTTGCCCGTTCGATTTTGATTTTCGAACCTAAAAAGAAAGTACCACAGCGGTGTATTTGTTTTACCTGAAAGTAATTTTTAGATACTAACAACAATCAAGTTTTGAATGTAAGAAATTGGATTTCAAATTTTCGTACATCAAATCAAAGAAGTTCCAAAGCTCAAGTTTGGGTTCGTTTTCCGGAGTTAGGTCTGGAATTTTTGAGGGAGAAGGTATTATTTACAATATGCAGAGAAATTGGTACTCCCATTAAATTGGATGTTGCAACAGCAAAATGTGAGGTTGGTTATTATGCTAATGTTCTGGTGGAGATTGATTTTGCTAAATCAATACCTAGTAAAGTATGGATTGGTACTAAATTGGGTGGTATTTTTTTTACAAGATGTTATAATTCCAGACTTTCCAAAGTTTTGTACAACTTGTAAAATAGTTGGATGTCTATGAATGTAGAGTAGAAAGGAAGAAAGCCGGTATTAGTCAGGGTGTGAATGTTCAAAAGAATTTTAGTATTCAAAGGAGAGAAAGGATAACTCTGGTTCCTTTTGATATCTGGGATAATACAGAGAAGAATTGTGTTAATCAAAGTGAGAATGTTAAAAACAATATTGGTAGTCAAAGGAGAGAAAGGACAACTCCAGTTCTTTTTGATATCTGTGATAATACAAAGAAGAATTGTGTAGATTTAATTGTTGATTCTATCCATGAGAAGTCACAAGTAAAGAGTCATGTTATTGAGAGTTTTGTTCATCCTAGTAAATTTAGTCCCCTGGAAAGTGAAGTTGATGAAGAAGAAATTCAATCTGTTATAATGGAAGTTCTAAAAATATTAAAAATAGCTGAGGAAAATAGCTTAGAAAATATTATCGTCAAATTTGTGAATAGGGTAACGGAGCTGTTTCTGATGAACAAGTGCTAGTAACTTCATGGGAAAAGGTGGTGGAGAAGGAAATGGTATCTACATCATCTTCGTCTACCAATCTAGTTGGAGCTATAAAGGTAAACAAACAAGTTCCTAATAATATTAAGTATAATTTTAGGAAATATCCAGGGAAAGGGGTGCCAAAAACCCTCCTCCAAATAAATGAAGATTATATTTTGGAATGTAAGTGGCCTAAAAAGAAAGAGGTCCCGTGACAAATTATGGTCTTTGGTTAATCAATTTTGTCCTTCTTTAGTATGGGTTGCAGAACCTAAAGTATTTTGCAATAAATTGAATCTGCCAGGAATGTATAGTACGGTGATTCACAATTCTGTTTAGAAAATAAAGGGAATATTTGGTTATTTTGGAATAAAAGCATTACTCAACCTAATGTTGTATCAATGTCAAGTCAAACTGATAACAATTAGTATTGGAGATGTTTTGGTATCTGGTGTTCATGCACATGTTAAAAGTATACAAAGAAGATTTTTGTGGTCTGAGATGCTATAAATTAGTGATCTGAAGAAACCATGGATTTTTATTGGAGATTTTAATGCAGTTCCATCTCAAGATGAAAAAGTTGGTGGAAGGCTTCCTAACAGAACTTCTATATTGGAATTTAATGATTGTTTAAATAATTATGAATTGATTCAAGCTCCTATAACAGGTCTAGATCACTCATGGTCCAATTGTGAGCATGTGAGTAAAAGAATTCTATGTACTTTGGACAGAGTTG
The DNA here is from genome assembly GCA_023531105.1 of Papaver atlanticum. Lineage (NCBI taxonomy): Eukaryota > Viridiplantae > Streptophyta > Magnoliopsida > Ranunculales > Papaveraceae > Papaver > Papaver atlanticum. Next base: position 6,820,273 of record JAJJMB010017633.1, read on the forward strand.
TATTCAATCAGCAGCGGTTACAGTTATATGGTGATTGGGGATATAAGTTTGGGTTGAGAATTGTGTCAGGTCATTCACCTTTATTGGGTGGTTGTGCCAACATCCCTAAACCTAAAAATGTTCCTAGAAAATTTCAAAAAATGCGGTTAAGTCACCCAAATTTCATAAGATTTTTACTTAAATCTGGTCAAAATAAATTGTTGGTGATCCAGCTTTCACTTTATGCAGAAGATGAAAGAATTAAAGAGAGTGCTCAATGAGTGGAACTGGACAGTGTTTGGTAATGTACAAGTCAGAATTCAAGAAGCAGAAGAGAAAGTCAGAGTAGCAATACAATTGCCTGATAGTAATCCTTTTGACACAGAGGCTCTAGATGTTTTACTCCAGGCTCAAAATGAGCATGCTAGTAGGGAAGTACAAGAAAAATACTTTAATGAGACAAAAATATAGAGTTAAGTGGATCAAGGAGGGTGCTGCTAACACAAGCTACTTTCACACAAAATTTAAGATAAGAAATTCCAGAAATGTCATTAGTGAACTTGAAGATAGAGATGGGAATATTATTGCAGATCAAACACAAATTGCTAACTCTCCGGTTCATCACTTTCCAACAAAATTTGAAGAACAAATGGTTAATATTGTGGACAGTTTATTGGAAGTAGTTCCTAATGTAATAAATGATGACGATCAATTAATGCTTGATGCAATTCCTAATTTAGAATAAATTAAAAGTGCAGTTTTTGATATTGATCCAGAAAGCTCTCCAGGACCAGATGGTTTCTTTGGAATTTTTACAGAAGTTGTTGGGATATTAGACACAGTGATTTGATTGCTGCAATTCAGTTCTGTTGGAGAAGAAGATTCATTCCTAAAGGGATGAACTCTAGTTTCTTAGTTCTACTATAAAAAGTACAAGGTGCAAGGAGTGCAAACCAATTCAGACCCATAGGGTTGAGTAATGTGGTATTCAAAATCTTCACTAAAATCATCACAACTAGAATGAGAAGCCTTATGATGAAGTTAATATCTCCACAACAATCTGCATACTTAAAAGGGAGAATCGTTCATGAACAGGTATTACTGACATCTAAATTAGTAAATGAAATGAAAGTGAAAAGAAGAGGAGGCAATGTGGGGCTTAATTGGACATTTCTCAAGCCTATGACTTAGTCAGTTGGGAATTCTTATTCAAAGTTTTGTAGAAATATGGTTTTTCTTTCTCTTGGTGTGATTGGTTTTTAATGTTATTTCAATTTGCTAGAATATTAGTTATGGTCAATGGAGGACCATGTGGATTTTTCTCAGTAGGAAGGGGATTAAGACAAGAAGACCCTATGTCTCTTATCTAATTTGTATTAATGGATGATGTTTTAAGCAGGGATATTCTCATTTAGTAGCTAGTGGTAAAGTGGTACCAATGATGATTAAATATGGAATACGTCCAACTCATTTGTTCTTTGCAGGTGATGTTTTTATCTTCTGTAATGGAGCTAAGAGAAGTCTGACAAACTTATTCTCTTTACTTGATAGTTATCAGTCTAGTTCAGGACAAGTTATCAATAAAATCAAGAGCAAGTGTTTTGTAGATGGAGTATCTTCAATGAGGTTGCAGAAAATCAATGAGATGGTGAATATGGACTTAACAAATTTTCCAGATAAATATCTAGGAGTACTCTTATCTCCTGGCAGAGTTACATCATCCATGGTTTGGCCTGTGGTTGAACAACTCCAAAAGAAGTTAGCAACCTGGAAAGGTAAACTACTTTCTTTCCAGGATAGATTGGTCCTTGTTAAATCAGTGTTATGCAGTATTCCCATACATAATATGGTTGTTTATAAGTGGCCAGGATATGTCATTAAGATTTGTGAAAAAATCATCAGGAATTTTTTGTGGTCTCGTGATAGTGAAACAAGAAAATTTAAGACTATTTCTTAGAAGAAAGTGTGTACTCTTTACAGTGAAGGTGGCTTAGGCATTAGAAGACTTGAGGTCATCAACAAGGCTTTGTTAATGAAGATGATGTGAAGTTACTGAATTCAAATGAAGAATGGACTCTTTTTCTTTCAGTTAAATTTAAAGATAAGCAGGGTCAATGGATTACTAAATGAAAACAATCTACTGTCTGGAATGGTCTGAAATGGGCATGGAATTTCTTAAAAGAAGATGTTAGGTGGTTTGTAGGTGATGGAACACTAAATTCTGTTTGGTTTGATACTTGGTTTGGGGAATCTCCATTAATAGAAACAATGGGTCTCACTTATTTTGTAAGAAAAAAATATAGGAAGGAAAGTAAATGAGTTAAGGCATAATAATAATTGGTGCATTCCAGCTGAGTTGCAACTATTCATTCCTCATGCCAGCCTTCCTGAAGTCAATGGTGGTTCAGATATAATGATATGGAGTGGTGATAAAAGTGGACAGTTTGTAACATCTGCAGCAATGGAGAAGATAGAAAAAAAATAACCATCTCTTACATGACCAAGGTACATTTGGAAACCATTTTTACACCCTAGTATTGCTAGTAACATATGGAAATTGCAGTAGGGTGTTTATGTAGATGATGAAGAAATGGAAAAAAAAAAAGAGGTTTTGAAATGGTTTCTAGATGTTGCATTTGTACTGAGGAACAAGATAGTATAACTCACACTCTATGGAGTTACAAGTTCAGTGTTTCAATATAGAATTGGTTAGGAGCTATCTTATGTTTTAGTAAGCCTAATTCTTTTGAAGATATTTATAAAGCTGCCAAGAATAAAATCCCTCTTATAAAAGAGATATGGATGACTGCTTCTTGTGCTACTATGAAGAGTTATGGTTTCAAAGAAATAAAAAGCTGTTTGAAGAAGTGATGCCTAACTACAATGGTTTTAAAAGCATAATTTGTCAAATTGTGCAGGAAGGAGGTCACAGAATGAAGGGGACAAGATGGGGGCAGAAATATGACCCTATGATAATATCATTCTTTCATCTTGGACAGAGGTGTATAAGATACAACAGTATTAAGGATTGTTATGAGACTCCTCCCAATGGAAACTATATTTTGTTTTGTTGTGATGGTGCATCTTTTTGTAATCCAGGGAATACTGGATTTGGTATTATTGCCACAAACAATAATTATCAGGTGGTAGGTACATTGTCAGGTGGTATAGGCATTGCAACTAATTTCATTGCAGAGGAATTTGCAGTATTGTATGCACTTGAATTGGCTATAAATATGGCTTAATGTGGCATAAGCTACAAGAAATTATATTTGAACATTGTTTTAGAGAAATAAATTTCTCTGCAGATGAATTGGCAAATAAGGGTGCTAGATTAGGTGCAGAAGAGAAGATTATACATTTGGGAAGACCTCTGTCCATGATGCGCATTGAGATGCTATCTGTTTCTTATTATAGGTTCTGCAAGTAAAATCATCTTAAGTTGTCTTTTATCTTTATTTAGTTGAGCAGTTTGTGTAATCCTGTAATTTCAGTTGTATCTTGACTCTTTTGTCCCTTTATTAATACAATGGTGTGATTCAGCAAAAAAAAAACGAGCTATAAATAGTTTATCAAGATAAATGAGATTGTGGGATCCCAATCAATCAAGTGTGCGCGGAGTATAATCAAATAGATCAGGATACAAATAAGAAAATCTTATTGTCTTCAAATATTCAATCTTCAAAGTACATGCACAAACAACTTGATTCCCTTATGATCGATCACATATAGGTCAGAGTATGTTAACAATGGATGGCCAAAAGTCTTATCTTCAAATCTTCAATCAATAAAGATCAGATATGAAATCATTGATCTAGTTCGAATGATCTTATGTCAGAAGAGAAGGATCACGAAATAAACAAACTACAGGTGATACCAAGGTTCAACTATATCGTTAGTCAATCAAATAAATAATTGAAAACTAAATACGATTCTAGTTTCCCACCTGAAGATACGTCAACTCTACAGAGAATCTTACCTTTACAAATAGAAGTCGTAATCCTTGATTCCAGAACTCAATCACTGTTAATCACTCTAATTTACGATCTCTGGATCAGATTCCTATGATGTTTGGTTTGGTTTTCTGATTATCTTCTAAGTTGGTTCTAGAGTAAGGCGGTTAGAAGTTAATCATAGAGGAGAGAGAAGTATTCGAAGTCTGATAATTTTGTCAACATTCTTAGCCTTTCTGGATATTTATACATTGTATGACACATGAATATTACATGTAAAATGACTAAGCATGTGGGGATGGGACCCAATAACTTTTTACCGCCTTGGGCATATTCAGACCTTTGACAACTCTTCATTATTATCACCCAGCTTTCCAGGTCTCCACTTATCTAAAAACATCGAGATTCTTCTTAGCTTCGTACCTGGACTCAAGTCTTCCATGTCTATCTATGTGTCTTTGTTGTGCTTGGCAACTAGTGGCTTGATCCTTAGACATATTTTTCAGGTATTCGACATCTGACCTTGAGTCTTATTTAACGTCTAAGTTGTACTACTCTTCAGATGTCAGTTCTCGGGTGGATGCTATGTTTTTTCATCTACATAATTGCTCCATATTTAATTAAAGTAAGTCGTAGACTTCTTTTATTAAACTCCAGTTCATATTTTGCATTAGTAGCTCACGACTATAGATAGTTCTTAGCTGAGAATAGTTTCTGAGTTGTGGATAACTCTTGGCTGTAAATAGCTCACAACTTTATTTGTGTCGACTTTTATCAGCTTGTTTTGCTAATGTTTGATGGGATGCATGGGTATCTTACTCATGTGTGTATATCACCTTTTCGAATCCCTTCTGGGTGTTTTGAGGTTTTCCAGGTTGTACACCTGTCCCTTTTCCTTCCCAAAAGCGAAGCATCTTTTCAAAGATTTCAAAGATCAGATCTTTTAAATGATCTTGTAATTTGTCTTGTCATGTCAGACTAGGTATTTCATACCGCCTTAAATACTTATGGTGGGTTTGGATATAAAATTTTAAAGATGTGATTTTTTGGTTCATGGGATTTGGTGGAATTACGTTTCCTTCGATATTTTGGTTGCCTAAATCCCTTGAATCATGTTTTCCATGGGGATCAGTTTTCCAGCAAATCCTCCATATGAAGTCCGTCCTCTCCTCCTAAGATTTGCTGGGAAACTTATCAAGAGATTTATGGACCCACTTTTTTTTAACTTTAAATCTCATATATATATATATATATACAATTTTAAGATTCTTAGAGTAATACCAAACAGTATATGGACTTTAAAACAATATAATTATATGAATCCTACAAATTTTAAATGAGTTACCAAACACACTAGCGATTTACATGAATCCCAGAATTTATAATCCCATGGGATTATAAATCCTCGAAATCGTGAATTCTGTAAACAAACCCACCATTAGTTACTTTCCGTAACTTTATGAATTCTGCTCTGATATTGAGTTATTTTTGCTCTTTAATCAATTTCGAGATACTCAAATATTCTTTAATTAGGTCGACCGAGCGAAGCGAGGAAGGACTTTATATATGGTGACTTGTGTCAATGTGGCACGTAACTTTTTTTCCAAATTGAAGCAAAAAGATTGGATTTTGTTTGGTGTTGGTAACCAAAATTTGGTGTCCCATTTGAAATGACGCGACCGCCCCTCCCTTTTAGTCCAATTACTATAACTCCTTAAGTATCTTATTTTTTCAGAGGTATAATTGGAAAGCAAACTAGAATATAACATATCTAAAAATTCGTGCCTTGAAATTTTACCAATTTTATCTCGTTGGAAAGCTTTTAAAGAAATCTACGTAATGAGTACAAACAACAATATCAAATTTAGAGTTTTTACGAAAAAATCGGAGGTGTTTATCCTTTCAGGCACAATTTTTGAAAATCGAATGTATAGCCATTATGCAAACCACCACTAAGGATGCATAACACATTATGCATCCATATTTTGGTTTATGCATCAACTAATTTTCCATTGCAACTAATAAAACGATGTACTCACTCAGTTTCAGGAAAAGTGATATTTCCATTTTAGGCACAATTTTCGAAAACTCATCGCATAGCCATTATACAAAATTTAATTTTACGCCAATTTTTCCGGCCGGCTGTCCCACCGTGATAACGGTCATCTAGTAATATCATTTTATTATAGTGTTAATTATTAGTACAATTCCCGATTCTTATTTTATTCTACCCTGTTTCAGTTTCACAACAAGAAAGATTTTTTTTATTTCTCGACATCCCATATACACCTTCACTAGATGGGGGGTGATATTAGTAGTCTTAAATTATTTTGGGATAACCCTCAAATTTTGCCAGTCTTTTTTACCACCAAAATCCTTTGGATTCTTTCAAACGAAATTTCCCAAACTTTGGCATAAAGTAGCAAATTACATTTTGTACGTGGATTTATGTTGTTCTCTCGAGGATGTTTGTGATGATGCTATAAAGTAAGAGAGGGTACCTTGAAGGTTCAAAATGCAATATTTACTCGGTAACAAATTGACGTCATCATAAAATAAGTGATGCAATTAATCTCACGATGTTAAACCTGGCTTGATTGGGGTATACCCAGATTAATTGGGATATACCCAATTTTAAGTGGACTCTTTTTAAGGGCTAAGGGGGAGTCCTAATGGGTGAAGTTACAATACTACCCATACCCTTTATAATTCTTATTACCCTAAATCAGTTTTATTTTTTTCATTTCATCTTCTTCTCTTCTTCTTCTCCTCCACCTCTACCTTACCGGCTTCTCCATTCCCCACCATTGAAAACTCGTCGTAATCGTCGATTCAAAATTTTCGATTAATCTTTAAACATGGAGCCACCACGGCCGAAGGCTAGTCGTATGAAATGAGCAAATTGAAAACCCAATGAAAATAACCATGGAATTGCAAATTTAGTTCAAAGGAAAGCGAAGAACAAAACCGTCGAAGAAGAAGAAATCAACGCCGCTGAAACCGAAGAAATGGTGCGATTAAGAAAGTAAGGGCCTACTTAAACACACTCCAGTACTTCAATTTCATGTTTGCATGTCAAATTAGGTCAGAAAAATTGAATGTTTGAATTTGCAATTATTTAGCCGGCAAGGTGTATGTTCCTCGACCCTGCCAACTTTTCATAGTTAAGGTTAGTCGGCAAGCTCTTAGGTTGAAGATCTTGCCAGCTGTTGAATACCTGTAACTGCTTTTTACAGAGTCGGCAAGCTATTCAACCTAAGACCTTGCCGGCGTTAGTTTTTTTTAGTCGGTGCGTTATAATTTTTTACCCTGCCGGCGGATTGTTTTGAAAAAAATGGTTCCTGATGCCTAAAGTCGGAATGGTATTTGGATACCACCATGCCGGCTATTTTGTAGCCGGAAATGTATGGGTAATGGACCTTACCGACTAATTATGTGGAAAATCCTTGTATCCACTGTGTTCATATTTGTTATAAGACGGCAGGTTATTTGAATAAGACCCTTCCGACTATAGTTTAGCCGGCATGTATTGTATTAGTCGACCCTTCCGACCATTGTTCCGCCGGATTTGTTATACCTGTCGACCCTGCCGACTTATGATTTTTTTTTTAATTGTTCTTGTTCAGGTTGCAAAAGGCAAAGAAGAAAGCTGTTACTCCTCCTTCAAGACCTCCTCGTGTTGGTGAGAAACTCTTGACTGCAACACATCGAGGGGCATTCGTTGTGCCGGGAACGCTCAAGATCCGTGTACGGAATGATTCTAAACCACCACCGGAACCAAATAATTCGGATGAAACTCCATATGAAGACCAATCAATTCCATCTGGTAGAAGAGGTGATGATGATGATGTTGTTGAAATAACTCCGGCTGCTGGAAGAGGTAACAATGATGATGGTGATCAAGACATGCCACCTATTGGAGGAGGTAATGATGATGATGATGATGATGATGATGGTAATGGAGATAAAGATAAGGATATCGAAGATGAAATTGTTGAAGAAGAAGAGGAAGAAGAAGAAGAAGAAGAAGATGGAGAACAAACTCAAGCTAATGATCAACAAACCCAAGCTTCAACTTCAACTGAAACCGGAAAGAAGAAGAGGGTTATCACTAAACCAGTTGATTCCCACATGCCTCCCCCTCACTTGAAGGTTACACTAAAACCAGGTGATCCTCTAAAGGGGACCCCAGAAGATGGTGGAAATGTTCTTTTCGGATACAAAGACTCATGGGCATGTGAAATCCAAAATACTGTCGTAAGTAATCACAATCCGTCTTTGTTTTTTATTTAAGTGTATCTATCTTAAATTTGCGTCAAGTGTTTGCATTTCTTTTCATTTTGTATTTTTGGTATTTAGGATCACAAGCATGCCATCCGTCACTTGAGGCGCCAAGCTTCATGTTCAGTGATTAAGAATTGGGCACTTGACGAGGAATGTGACGAGGTGCAAGCGATTGTCAAGAACTCCAGGTTGTGGCCTGCGGTGGAGAGTTCGAATATTGAGTATGATAGAGTTACCATATCTGCATTATGTGAGAGGTTCTACGGAGAGACTGATACAATGTTATTCCCATTCGGTGAGATGGCAATAACTACCGATGATGCTCATCAAATTCTAGGCCTCGAGGTTGAGGGAAAAGCAATCAGTGAGGGCTTTGATAATAGAATTTCTTGGCAGGATATCTTCAAATTGACCAAAACTTTGTTCGGTTTGGATTAGATTAAGACGGAGTCTATGCTTGTGATGAAGGATGGTCATCTAAGCAAGAAGTTTAATTTGAAGAAGTTGAGGGATACATTATCTGGGACCAAGGAAATCTATGATAAGGAAGGAAGGGTGGACTTGGTGCGAATCAATGCTACCGCATCAGCTTATTTGCTATATGTCCTGGGCAAATGTATCTTCCCCGACAGTTTCGGAAGCTTGGTCGATGCTAAGTATATGCAACTATTGGATCCCTTAAATCAGATGCATGAGTATTCTTGGGGTACTGCGGTGGTCTCATTCTTGAACAATGAGTTGACAAAGGCTTCAAGGACACTCACTACGCAAGTTAACGGAAATATATGTCTCTTCCAGGTAATTTTATTGTGTAAATCATTTATATTTGCAAAATGCTTGTAATGCAAGATTCTTACTAAACTTTGTGTTTGCATAGGTTTGGATATATGAGCACTTCCCTACTTTAGTGAAAGCTAACTCCTACGTCAAAGTGAATGAGAATGTTGCGATTGATAAGCCAAGAGGACAAAGATACAGTTTTAAGGGTGCTCAGGATAAGGATATGTCGCAGCAGCTTATCAACGTGTGAATTGCCTTGGACAAATTGACTGCGGATGAGGTAATATTTGATCCATATCGAGATGCTAGAAATCAAGGTTTAATCCAAAGGAGAGATGATGTTGCATTATACTATGGTCCCTTGTTGTTCTCCCATGGATTTTCAATATATGATCCACATCGGGTAATGCGACAATTGGGTTACGTCCAAGAAGAACCCCATTTCGATGTGAGCCGTTCTTTAAAGTGGTAAGGGAGGAGTGCAGCACGTCCCAAAAAGGTATTGACGTCCGTTACGCTCCAGCGCCAGTTAACGATCATTGGAACAGAAGACGTGACCGTAAAGTCGATACGAGTCTTTTGGACGAGGTGACCGAAGGTCATGAAGCTCATGAGAAATACATGACGTGGTACTTGGGATGGGCCTGTCCTACTGTGATTAGGGAACAGACTACTGAACAATTGGCTCGTAAGAGGAAGATGGCAGCGAAAGACCCAGCAACAAGTCTTAAGTTCTTTGTAAGTATTTTAGAGTTGCTCTTACTGTTTTAATATTACATTATCGAATCATTCTATTAATTGTTTGTTGTTTAATTGAAAATATAAGGATCATTTGAAGACCTTTGTGAAGGTGTTGTGTTGCACGAGAGACATAGAAGAGCCTTTGTCGATTGAAGAGCAAACCAAGCACATTGACTATGCTAGCAATGTTGACAATGAGGATGCCTATGAATTGTTCAAGCAAGCTGATGCTGAAGTAAAGAGGGAAGAAAAAGCCAGGAGGGAAGCACAAGCCAAGATGAATGCTGACAAAAAGAGGGCTCATTCCCGTGGTGATGGTAGTGGTAGTGGCGGTGGTCGTGATAATGCTAAACGGGGTCGTGGTCGTGGCCGTGGTCGTGAATGAATGCATTTCTAGTTTATTTCTTTATGTTGTGGTAGACAAATATTAAGGTTAATTGTTGGACATATGTTTTTTTTAAGGTTTATGGGACATGTTTTCGTATTTTGGACAAAAAATGTTGGATTTCTAGTTGTTGAATGAATTGTTTGTTTAGCTATGTAAAGTTTCAATAATTACGCCGGCAGGGTTTTGTTGAATTACATTGCCGACTAAACCAGGGACGGAAAAATTGTGAACTTCCAGACTGCCGTCCTTGACAGCTTCAATGGTGTAGTTACCAGGTCGGCAAGGTAAGCAAATTAATACCTAGCCGATTATTGTACAGCCGGCAAGGTATTAAATTATCGACCCTGCCGACTATGTGTTGCAGAAAATACCTTCTCCTGATGCCTAAAATCATAATAAGGTCGGCATGGTTATAAATCACGATCTTGCCGACTGTATAACAGCCGGCACGCTAATGACCAAATACCTTCCCGACTGTTATACAGAAGAAAATGAACTCTTGATGCCTAAAATCATAATAAGGTCGGCAGTGTAAGAAAATTACGACCCTACCGGCCAAACTTAGTCGGCATGTTTGGGAAACAAAAACCTAGCCGGCGATTTCAAAATTCAAATTTTTGCAAGTACAAGTGCATTGATTGACTACCATAACGGCCAAATTTGGGCACTATCCTATAAATACACTAGTTCTATGTACAACAACAACACAAACCTATTTGCATATACTCTCCAAAGCTCATATCATCATATACTCCATCTAACTCTCCCAATACCTCTACAAACAACAATGGCATCATTTGATTCAAATGAAGATTTTGCAATCACCAAAGCTTGGTACGCGAAAACTCGAGTTAGAAGGCAGTCCTCCGTAAGGGTGGATGCCGTGACCTTTTGGTCTAGGGTATACAACAAATATAGGCAAGAGTTTGGGAATCCTAATATAAGAAGTGTTCAACAAATTCATGATAGGCACCTAGTCATCGAAAATGCGATACTTGCTTATTTAGCTATCCAAAAACCGATTTTCAACGCTACCCACTTTAACTTGTCCATTGAACAATTTGTAAGTATTTTTGTGGTTTATTTTACGTAATCCAAGTTGTTTGATCTTCCAACTTAAACCGCACTAACAAAGTAAGTTTGTGTTTGTGTTTTTGTAGCATGAAGTCGTCAACGCGCGCTACTTGGAGGAAAAGGGGGAAGCATTCGCATTCGATGCAAGCTATCAATTCATGATATCCAAAATCCCGGAGTATGCCCCAGAGATGATGGAGGGTGTATCGTCGTCGGATTCTTTGGGTGAAGATTGATGGCTTTAGAAGTTTTAGTGTAGGTTTTGTGGGTAGATCTTTATATAAACCCTCACGAGACTATAACTCGTCCACTAGGGTCGCCTAGGGGTTCAAAGGCTTGATGCACATGCTAAGTGCATTCGTTATTCCGTCGACAAGGATTTAGATTTTATGTTTCAATCAATGTAGTAACCAAAATTGCATGAATAAAGTGAATTACATCTACCCATATTCTGTTTTCTGTTGGGTATAACTACAGGTCGGCAAGGTTACATTGCCGACTATTCAACAGCCGGCAATGTTAGAAATTATTTGCATGCCGACCATAAGATAGTCGGCATATTCTTCATTCAAAGACCCTTCCGGCCTACAAATTGTCGGCTTTTTCTTCATCTGCGGACCATGCCGGCTAGACTTAGTCGGCATCTTATTCAAACGTCAACCATGCCGGCGGAACTTAGTCGACACCTTATTCAAACGTCGACCTTGCTTACTTTTCACATTTTCAAAACCAAAACTTTTGATCGAAATCGAACTCATAAGACAGACAAAAGGTTTAAGCTACTGAATTCATAATTTCAAAATTTTAATCTAAACTCAATTAATTAACCTAATCAGAATTTTTAGTGTTAATTAAACAAGGGTATATTAGTCATTTAGAAAATATATAGTTAAGGGTGGCCTATTTTACTTCTAAATGTCTTAGATTTTGTCTCATTAGGTATACCCCAATTAATCTGGGTATACCCCAATCAAACCGGGATGTTAAATCCTTAGTGTATATAAAGAGGGACAAAGCGAAAAACTTCTTGGCCTCTCGAAATTTCTAGATGCTTAGAAAATTAGTCGTACATATTATTTGTGCTTCAGTACGGCAGTTTGTATTTATAGCAGTAGCTTCTAAAGTTCCAAAGACTAAAACTCGTAGAAAGAAAGGCAATTGCAATGTGTAGTAGTTGTACGTGATTCGTGACTTGTGAGGTGGTCAGTGACTCTCAGTGTATTCTTTTGTTATCTTGATAAGAGAACGGAACAACTGCTTTAAAAAAATAAATAATCCATTTCTGCGTCATCGTCCGTCATAACTAGCGATGTCCTGTGCCAATGTCCATGCCCTTAACTAGGCAATAGTAACATCTACAAAATTAGAAATAGAAAAATCGTCAAAAATGGTCCCCTCGATGGATACCGTACGTAATCTACAAAGTACACGTCTTCGTTTTTACTCTAAAATGATATTCCACCACTATTTTGGAATTTGGTTTTCATGTCTCTTTCAACCTTAAATTCTACGATCCTCCGAACAAGTTTCTTCGACATTTTCTCATCAATAATAGCGATTTGGCTGGACTAGCGACTGTTGACTATGAGGTCGAGTCGACCGAACATAGCATGAAATATGCAATCTGTAGACGTACGTGTCCATCCTTGACAGTTACATTGTCATACTGAAAGTATTCACACCGCAACAAGTCTTTGGTTTGCAGAATTAGATAAACCTGTTAGCCGTTCATTTGCACCCTGCAGTGAACTGCTAATATGTTTTTTTTTCTTTTTTTTATAGGATGATGCACATTCTAAGTTATCATCCATCAGTCGTTGATTAAGAAGAAATGGTATTTCTTGTCAATTTTTCTTTGTTTGACGAGGTTTTTTTTTTGGTGACTTACGGGTATTGCTCCTGGAGAATATTCCGTACTAAGTATTATATTCAGCTTCTACGTTCCATATGACTCTTTGGTATTTTCTCTTTGAATCATGGACTTTTGGTGTCCTTGGACTGAATTTTGATCATGAATTATCACCATTCTACTAGACAAATATCTATACTGATTTTTTTTACTCATGACAAATTTAAAAGTAGTGATCGAGCATAGTGGCAATTGTAGTTCGAGAGTGACTTGTTTCCAATCAAGCGCTCAACTTGTTAGGAAACCAAGTATAACTACTACACATTGCGATCGTCTTTCTTTCTACGAGTTATTAATACCCATCCATATCAGTCCTGGGACAGCTCTTCGTTATTAATACCCATCTTTCCAGGTCCCCACTCAGTTGACAACATCGAGATTCTTATTAGCTTATTACCTGAAATCAGGTCTTCCGCGCCTATCTCTGTGTCTCTGTTGTGTTTGGAAACCTGTCACTTGATCCTTATACATATTTTTCAGGTATTCGACATCTAACCTTGAGTCTTATTTCACGTCTCAGTTGTACTACTCTTCATCTGTCAGTTGTCATGTGGATGCTATATTTTTTCATCTACATATTTTCCACAAGTTTTATTAAAGTAAAATCGTAGACTTCTTTTATTAAACTCTAGTTCATATTTTGCATTAGTAGCTCATGATCGTAGGTAGTTTTTAGTTGAGAATAGTTTCTCAGTTGTGGATAACTCTTGGCTGTAAATAGCTCACCGCTTTATTTGCGTATGTTAGAGCACTGCTCGGTCAAACTCGCAAGCGTTGTTATCTCAAGCTTGTTTATCAAGTTTAGTTTTCAAAACTATAAGTCCTGATTTCTAGTCTAATTATAGCTATGTCTCGGATTAGGATAGAATGTGTAGTTGAGCTTTAGACTTCACGGCGTTCATCGATTGAAGACGAAGATCTACTAAGGGGAGCTTGGAGGAGCTTCATCAACAAAAGGTATGTGGAGACTTGAACCCATCTATCACTCAGAAGTCTATTCTATTCTATCTCCTATTGAGACTAAGTCTTATAGCTATATAGACTTTACATAATACACTTTTGATATTTCGAGCAGAGTTTAACTCGCTTAAATCTTTCTCGAAATATGTGTTGGAAAGCTTTCTTCTTTAACTACGTTCATCATTATTCTTGACGAAAGTCAAAAGATGATCATGTGAAAGTCGCCTTGTAACATCTTACATGATTTGTGTGAGACAGTCATTTGATGTAGACTCAGAATATTTCGTATTGATCATTCGATCACTTGAAAATTGCTTATAAGCTAATAGTTTGTGTGAGACAGCTATTGTCGTCTTCTAAGAATGTTTCAATGATTGAAATGGGAGTTTAGAACAATTAATCATTGTCTGGATATAGCATAGTATACATACCTGTATGCAAACTGTTGTAAGAATGATTCAGGTCTGGGAACCAAGTATGCATACCCGTATGCGAACGGTTTTAACTGTCAAAGTCCGGGAACTAAGTTTGCGTACCCGTTTGCAAACTTATTCACCTGAGTTCGGTCTGGAACGACAGTATGAGTACCCGTTTGCGAACTGTCAGGCGTGACCAAAGTCCGGAACTTAAGTTTGCGTACCCGTTTGCAAACTTATTCACCTGAGTTCGGTCTGGAACGACAGTATGCGTACCCGTTTGCGAACTGTCAGGCGTGACCAAAGTCCGGAACTTAAGTTTGCGTACCCGTTTGCAAACTTATGTGGTTAAGTTCTAAAATTGGTTAAGTATGATTTCATACTCATGAACAAATACATTTATATATTAAGGAATGCAATCTTTGCAAACCGTGGCTGAAATGTTCATGGACTGAGTTTTTTGAATCAATCCGATTTTGCTTCAACTGTGTCTTGTATGCTTCTATGAGAATATAAACAATTGAACAACTCTATGAGTAACACAATTAGATTCATTTGAGTATCATTTGATCTAGAAGTGTTAAGATGAACATGGTTAACACAAAAGTGTTCATATGGCTAACTTCGGTTAGCTGTTATCGATCCAACTCAATATACACGTTTAGGTACGGTTACCCATATCTAAATGAAGGTATATTTCATTTGTGTGTAACAATCTAAGACCATCTAATGGTGGAAACTTAGTTTGAATCTTAAATCAGGTTTTTCATCCAAAAGTGAATATTGATTGCTTTGTCACAAAGTTATCAAATCCTAATTTGAAGACTATATAAGGGAGAACTCTAGCAACTAGGAAACCTAATCCCCACACTTTCTGTGTGATACTAGTTGCGACTAGAGTCGATTCTCCTTTAACCTAGGTTTTTCCTAAAACCATTATAGGTTAACGACTTAAAGACTTCATTGGGATTCTGAAGCCAGACCCAACTATTTTCTCTGTAGTTGCGTGTTCTGATCTTACTTGTTCTATCGTATTGAGTACTATATTCTCTAAGATTTGTTCGATATTTATCTCCGATAAGTAAGATATAAAAAGTAATCACAAAGCTCTTCTTATCATTCTTTGTGATTCCACAATAACTTGTTCTACTACCATATAGTTAAGTTATTGCAAGCTGATTGATATTTCTAGGCGGTTCTTCGGGAATATAAGACCGGATTATCAATTGGTCCCTGTTCACCTTGATTTATCAAAAGACGGAACAAAAACTTCGTAGGTATTTCTGTGGGAGACAGATTTATCTATTAGAATAGACTTTTCTGTGGGAGATAGATTTGTTTATCAAGTCTTCGACTTTGGGTCGTAGCAACTCTTAGTTGTGGGTGAGATAAGCTAAGGGAATAAAGTGCGTAGAGTCCTGCTGGGATTCAGAGACGTAAGGAACGCGACTGTACCTTAATCAGTGTGAGATTGGTTAGGGCTCAACTAAATTCCAGTCCGAAGTTAACTTGTAGTAGGCTAGAGTCTGTAGCGGCTTTATACAGTATGGTGTTCAAATCTGGACTAGGTCCCGGGGTTTTTCTGCATTTGCGGTTTTCTCGTTAACAAAACTTCTGGTGTTTGTGTTATTTTTTTTCCGCATTATATTTGTTTATATAATTGAAGTATCACAGGTTATGCGTAGTTCAATCAATTGGTAAATCCAACCTTTGGTTGTTGATTGAAATTGATTGACACTTAAACATTGGTCTTTTGTATCGTTCAAGTTGTTTCTCATAATAATTAGGCTTACGGATTCCTATCTGTTTGATTTGCTGATTACATTGAGAAACAGAGATATAACTCTTGGATATATTTTCCTTGATTGAGTCTGACTGTCTAGTTGATTCTCTTGGAATTATATTGGAGTTAGTCCATACAGATTGCCTAACAAAATATTGGGTGTGGTTGTTAGACCCCCGCTTTTTCAGTGTCGACTTTTATCAGCTTGTTTTGCTGATGTTTGATGGGGTACCTGAGTATCTTACTCAGGTGTGTATATGACCTTTTCGAATCCTTTCTGGGTGTTTTGGGGTTTTCCAGGTTGTACACCTGTTTCATTTTCCTTCCCAAAAAGCGAAACATTTGTTTAAAGATATCAAAGATCAAATCTTTTAACGAGCTTGTAATTTTTCATGCCATCTCAGACTAGGTATTTCATACCGCCTTAAATGCATAGTTACTTTCTGGTAATTTTATGTATTCTACTCTGCTATTGAATTATTTTTACTTTTTAATCGAGCTAATCAATCTCGTGATACTCAAATATTCTTTAAAAATATTGTTTTATTCGCGTGCTAATTATTAGCACAATTATCGATTCTTATGTTATTCTACACTGTTTCAGTTTCACAACAAGACGGATGTTTTTTATTTTTTGACATCCCATATCATTAGATGGGGTAAAATTAGTAGTCTTAAATTATTTTGGAATAGCCCTCAAATTTTCCAAGCTGTTTTAGCACCAAAATCCTTTGGATTGTTTCCATCGAAATTTCTCAAACTATGGCATAAACTAGCAAATTACATTTTGTAAGTGGATTTGTGTTGTTCTCTCAAGAATGTTTGTGATGATGCTCTCGAGTAAGAGAGGGTACCTTGAAGTATCTAAATGCAATTTTTACTCATTAACAAATTGAGGTAACCATAATAAAATAATTGATGCAATTACTCTCACGAAGTTAAATCCTTAGTGTATATAAAGAGGGACAAAATGAAAAACTTCTTGGCCTCTAGAAATTTCTAGATGCTTAGAAAATTAGTCGTACATAGTCTTTGTCCTTCAGTACGGCAGTTTGTATTTATAGCAGTAGCTTCTAAAGTTCCAAAGACTGAAACTCGTAGAAAGAAAGGCAATTGCAATGTGTAGTAGTTATACTTGTACGTGATTCGTGACTTGTGAGGTGGTCAGTGACTCTCAGTGTATTCTTTTGTTTTCTGCATGGAAGACTTTGCGACTTGTCGAGTCCAACTCTCTCTATAATAGTCCAGACTCCAGAGTTCGAACTTTCCCCCCATTGTTGACGACGTTGTTGTTTAGATCAAAATTAACTTCATCCACTACGCAACTCGCTTATCTTGATAAGAGAATGGGACAGCTGCTTTCAAAAAAATTAATTTAAGAAAAACAATCCATTTCTGCGTCATCGTCCGTCTGTGCGGCCATGCCCTTAACTGGGCAATAGTAACATCTACAGTACTAAACTAGAAATAAAAAAAACGTCAAAAATGGTCCCCTCAATGGGTACCGTACGTACTCTACATGGTACACGTCTTGGTTTTTACTCTAAAATGATGTTCCACCACTATTTTAAAATTTGGTTTTCATGTGTTTTTCATCCTTAAATTCTACGATCCTCCAAACAAGCTTCTTCGACATTTTCTCATCAATAATAGCGATTTGTCTGGACTAGCGACTGTTGAGTAGACCGAACATAGCATGAAATAAACAATCTATACGTGCTGTCCTTGAGAGTTACATTGTAATACCGAAAGGATTCACACCGCAACATCTCAAGCAACAAGTCTTTGGTTTGCAGAATTGGATAAACCTAATAGCAGCTCATTTGCATCCCGCAGCAAAATGTTTTTTTTTTTTTTTTTTTTTTTAATAGGATGGTGCACATACCAAGTTATCATCTATCGGTCGTTGATTAGGAAATGGTAAGTTCTTGTCAAATTTTCTTTGTTTGACTTACGGGTATTGCTCCTGGAGCATATTCCGAACTAAGTACTGTATTATATTGGACTTCTACGTTCGAAATCATTTTGAGGATTTTCTTTGATATCGTTTCTTCGAATCATGGACTTTTGGTGTCCTTGGACTGAAGTTTGATCACGAATTATCATCGTTCTAATAGACAAATATCTATCCTGAATTTTTTTACTCATGACAAATTTAAAAATAGTGATCGAGCATAGTGGCAATTGTAGTTCGAGAGTGACTTGTTTCCAATCAAGCGCTCAACTTGTTAGGAAACCAATCATGATTGAACTTTAGCTTTACTGTGTTGAGCTCATTAAAGGTTCCTTCTTCATGATGACTTTCCGGTCTATGGGAATTTGTCTGCATCTTTCA
This sequence comes from Papaver atlanticum, assembly GCA_023531105.1. Classification (NCBI taxonomy): domain Eukaryota; kingdom Viridiplantae; phylum Streptophyta; class Magnoliopsida; order Ranunculales; family Papaveraceae; genus Papaver; species Papaver atlanticum. The sequence goes on from JAJJMB010017633.1 coordinate 6,838,875, forward strand.
AGTGCACAATGTTCAGCCGCTTTAGCGTACATTGTCTTAATTTAAGCTAAAGTTTAAGAGAGATAATTTGCTGGATTGCTGCCTCCTGCCTGCTCCATAAAAGGTGAAAAAGAAAGTCCCCAAAGAAGCTTTGTGTGGGTCAAAGACAATATCACAATTGCCTGTTGGTTCTGCAATTTGATGGATGTCTCAAGTCGTAATCGCAATGTTTGAAACTTGATGAGTACATGGGGTCCATACTTTGTACCTGCAATTGACTAGTACCAAAAATTTGGCCCCATGAGTATGATTTTGCTGACCTACTAACTTCTATCGATGACTCGGCTAAACTTCATTTTTATCATTCTTTTTGTTAGGTTTCGAGTCTTTTGACTAGATCCGGACATGCAGAACAGTTTACTCAAGGGAATTAAACAAAAATGTCCCTCTTATAATATGGTAATTACAAAAATGTCATTGTTTGAAATATATTTTGGAAAATGTCCTTCATCTAGTGTTTTCCATCCAAACGGTGTTAACTCGCCGTTAACTGATTTTGGTCCCACCAAAAAACACCAGGTCAATTACCAATTTATTCCTACTAAAATTAATCTGAAATCTAAACTCGAGTTAATCTGAAATCTAACACCGATTCGAGCTCGAGGATGATCGTACGTCAATAAGAGAGACACATGTAAAAAATCACAAGAATGATCTAACGGCTAATAGATGAGACACGAGTAATCGTACGACAGAGGCTCTTGATATATATAGTGTGCGAGGAAACCCTAAAATCATAACCTACCTACTTTCCCTCACTTCCGCCTCTCTCTTCTCTTCTTCCCTTTCTTATTCTCTTAAAGGTCTCTGTTGATAAAGAACTGATCCTGTGTAATAGACGTTAGTGAAGATGGGTGGTGATGAAAGTGATTCGAGCAATGGAAGGTAAGAAGCTGTTCTTGTTGTTTTGATTCTCGGGATGCTGTAATTTTAGGGTTTATGTTTATTTCGGAACTGTTTCTATAGTTTTAGGGTTTATGTTTATCTCTCGATCTGTTTATGTAGTTTTAGGGTTTATTTTTTGCTCGAATCACTGATAAAAGTGTAGTTTTAGGGTTCTTTTGATTCTCGAACCGATTATGTAGTTTTAGGGTTTATGATTTTTTCGATTTGATCGATGAAATGAATATGAAATCCATTTACCCTTCTTTGATTTTTGGTTTTCATTTTCGAAACCCTAATTTATAAATTTGGGGATTTTTCCGAAACCCTAATTTTGAAATTTGGGGATTTTTTAATTTCTCGATTCATGGATGTTATTGACTGGTAAAAATGCTTCATATGTATGTTAGATTAGTAATTGTTTGTATGATTTGTATTTATGTATATATGTTTGTATGGTTTTTGAATTGTTTGTATGGTTTTGTGCTTGTTGTATGTGCAGAAGATTTGATGTTGGAGGACAGATAGATGGGTGATTTAGAGTCTGAGAAGTAAGAGAAGAACGTAACTGTGGAGGTATTGAATTTGAAGCCGAGAAAATGGAGGAAGTAGTTTGCTGTTGTTGTTGATTTGTTGGTTCATGGTGGTTAGATTTTGGAAAGAGGTTAGGAGTTGGTGGTGCTGAGATACGAAGATGGAGATGCAGTAGCTGTTATTGGTGGTATTGAGAAGTCAAGGATAGAGGTGATGTTACAGAAAAGTTGGAGTCTGCAACCATGGTTTGTCTCTGAATCGGTGAGGAGATTAAAAAGGATTTTTAGAAGTTGAGATGGAATCATGGGTTTGGATGTGGTGATGTTTTGAAATTCCGATTCTAGTTAGTTTAAGATCGAGAACTCAATGAAAGAGTTGTTGTCGATGCTGAGCAATTGAGATGTTGGTGATCCGTGAACTGGTGGTGGGTATAATTGATGATGGTTGATGATGTTTACATTGGACGAGAATGAGCTGCTACTGGTGATTACTCTTGTGTATAGGTGCAATATGGAGAAATATCTGATGTTATTGCTTACAGTGGCGAGTTGATGGAGTTTGAGATGGTGCTGCTGCTGATGGGAATGTGTTTCTTCATTTGAGAATTGGTAGTGATGCAGAATGGATGTCCAAGTTGTGCAATTGAAGCAAATAGAAAAGAAATTATGGAACTGATACTGTTAGTGATAGATGGAGAAATTGATATGGAGTTTGTGTTGCTGTTGATCTCAAGATGAGATGGTGATTGAACTAGTCAAATGGGAGTTGCAGGATTGAGAAGTTGATGATGTTGGTTAAGTTGCTGATGTATTGTGCAGAGGTGCAGGTGGTGTTAGCTCTAGTGCATGGACTGATATTGCAGGTGAACATGAGATATTGCGGGTTTGGTGTCTGAGAGTTGATTTGCAGGCAAAAGTTAGTTGTTCCATGGAACTGGATGGTGGTAATGGAGTTGCTGCTTTGTGGTTTAAAGCTGAATTGCCAGATAAATAAAAGAAATGGTGGTGTTGCACTTGCAAGAAAGGGTACAGTGCAGAGATGACGTGTTCAAGTTGCCACGTGTAAATGATTCCACGTTAGCTCGTACAGTTAACTACCTAGAGTTAAATGTTGAGGGAAGGTTTGTCCACTATTCGGTGTAAATATGTGTGACGTGGCACCGTTTTTTACTTTTGTAAGTTTCTGATGGAAAAAAATAACACATGGACACTTTTCTAATTCTGTTTGAAAGAGGGACATATTAGTAATTACAATTATAAAGAGAGACATATTGCCAAAAAACCCTTTACTCAATGTGTGAAACAATGTGAGAATTTTCCCTTTTGGGGCATTTTTTACTATACGACTCCCCCCTCTCTCTTCTCAGCCTGAATTCTTAATAGATTTTTTATTTTGTTTCCGTTGTGTCTTGTTTCCGACTCCTGACGGCTCGAATTGAGTTCTCTGATGTGCTCGCTGATTTCCTCGGGGTTGGACTGGTACATGCTGCATCGGAATCACTGGGTCGTCTGGAACATTACCGAGATTGGCTGGATCCACTGGATTGTGACATGGTCCTGAGTACCCCTTAGCTTGGTCATGGAGTTGTTATCAATCAAGTGGTTAATTAGTCGTTGTTTAGCAGTTAATTTTACTTTAATTTTTAACTGTCTGTTAATAATAAAGGGTGGTGATTAACCCATGTTTAGGTAAGGAAACGCGTTAGGGTTCAGTGTTAGGTCATCTTCTTTTTTAATACTCTTGTACATGCATTGAAAGCTTATCATGAAAATAGAAGAGAAGAGGCAGTACAGTGGTACTGAGTTCACATGTTTTACTAGTTATATCTCATCACCATCTTATATCCTGTTCGATACATAACATTTGGTATCACCCAGGTCTTTTTCTTCTTCTTCTTCTTCTTCTTTCCTCACTCATGACAGGACCAACAATCAAAGATGTTGATATAACAACCCGTGAACTCACAAATCTCATCCAAAATCTTATATATCTCAATACACGTGAAGCTGTTGAACGCATTGCTGGTGCTCAACGTCAGGAATCTCAACTTACCACGCTAAACACAAATTTTGAAAAACTACTTGAAGCATTTTCTAAATTCACCCCATCCCAAACCAATATTCCTTTCACTCCACCATCTGCTGAAAGTTCTTTTACACCACCCAATCATGGGTTTCCTCCATCTTTTGCTAAAACACCCAAGATTGACTTTCCTAGATTCAGTGGTGAGAATCCTCGAAGTTGGATAAGAAAGTGTGAGAGATATTTTCAGATCCATTCTATTACTGATGATCATAAAATGGAGTTTGCTTCTTTACACCTAGATGGCAAAGCAGATACTTGGTTTTTGGACTTTCTTACAGGTAAAACAACCATCTCTTGGCCTGTTTTTGTTGAATCTATATGTGGTCGTTTTGAAGATCTAGCAAATGACAACTATGTGGGATGTTTTAATAAGTTATCTCAACTTACTTCAGTTGATGAATACTTTGAGCAGTTTGAGCTTTTAAAGGCTTTGATGTTGAGTAAAAACCCTCATCTCACTGAGGAGTATTTTGTATTGAGTTTCATTAGTGGCTTAAAGGAGGTTTTGAGGAGTTCTGTTCAAATGCATAAACCCACAATACTGTCTCAAGCTTTTTATCTGACCAGATTACAAGAAATAGCCCTTTCCTCTCAAAACCTACCATCAAAACCTCTTCCACTCAAACAACCCACTACTACTTCCATTTTTAACAGGTTTAAACCATCCAAACCTTATAGTACCTCTTATATTGGTGGGGGGTCTACTGCTTCACATGCTGTTACACCTCCCAATCCCATACCCAAATCTCCTTATATACCACCCATTAGGAGATTAACATATGAGCAAATGAGTAAAAGAATAGCTCAGGGACTCTGTTTCAATTGTGATGACAAATATCATCCTGGTCATAGATGTAAAAGTCAACAACTATTCATGATGGTAGCTGAAGATGACACAAAAGAAGAAGATCCATCTCTTGCACAGGATAGTCTTCCAGATACCTTGATTGAATCTGATATGGAGATTTCTCTCTAGGCTCTCACTGGGAGTGCCAATACTGACACCATTAGAATCTCAGGATGCATTAAGAAGAAGGATATTAATGTATTAGTGGACACAGGAAGTACCCACATTTTTATTGATTCTGCTCTTACTATCCAACTGGGTTGTGAAGTCCATCACACTTATCATCTGCTAGTTACTGTGGCCAATAGAGCTAGAACTACAAGTACAGGGGTTTCCCAGCAACTTCATTGAACAATGCAGGATCAATACTTTGCTGCTGACTTAAGATTGCTTCCTTTGGGTGGATGTGACATAGTCTTGGGAGATGATTGGCTAAGAACTTTGGGTGATGTTACATTCAATTTGGCCAAACTCTCTATCTCTTTTATTCATCCGGGTCAGGCAATAACCTTACATGGAACCACTACTAAACCTTCTCTAATGATGATCAGCAGTAATGCCATGAAGAATTTTATTAGGAAAAACACACCTGCCTTGGTGGGCCTGTTTTTCTCTATTTCTGCTTCACCTATTTCATCTGACATTCTACCTCCTATCACATACCTACTCACTACTTTTGCTGATGTGTTTGAGGAACCCAAACAACTTCCACCACAAAGAGTCTTGGACCACAAAATCACCCTCAAACCTAACTCACAACCCATTAATCTAAGACCTTACAAATTCCCCTGCATTCACAAGTCAGTGGTGGAGTCATTAGTGAAAAAGATGCTACAAAATGGAATTATTTAGGATAGCCACAAACCTTTTGCTTCCCCTATACTACTAGTAAAAAAGAAGGACTACACTTGGAGGTTATGTGTTGACTTAAGGAAACTCAATGCCATTAAAATAAAAGATAAGTTCTCTATTCCTGTGATTGATGAACTTCATGGTTCTAAAGTTTTCATTAAATTGGATTTAAGAGCGGGTTATCACCAAATCAGAGTCCATTCACGTGACATCCATAAAATAACATTTAGAACTCATCATGGTCACCATGAGTTTAAGGTCATGCCCTTTGGTCTCACAAATACACCTGCAACTTTTAGGCACTCATGAATTCTATGTTTGGTCCTTATTTAAGATAATCTTTTCTTGTATTTTTTGATGTCATCTTGGTTTACAGTCCTACTATCACAGAGCATGTGCAACACTTGTCTTTGGTTCTTTCTCTACTTAGAGAGCACCAACTTTATTTTAAGTTTTCCAAATGATGCTTTGCACAGTCTTCTCTTGAATATTTTGGGCATATTATTACATCTGATGGGGTAGCTGCTGACCCAGAGAAGATTGCTTGTATGAAATCTTGGCCTATTCCCACCAGCCTTAAACAGTTAAGAAGGTTTTTAGGTCTTACAGTCTACTACAGGAAGTTTGTTCAGGGTTATGGTACCATCAGTAAACCACTTACATACTTATTGAAGAAAAATTCCTTCATCTGGTCACCATTGGCAGAGGAGACCTTTCTTACTCTCAAGAAGGATATGTGTACTACCCCTGTGCTGGATCTACCTGATTTTTCTAAGAAGTTTGTTGTGGAAACTAATGCATGCTCTAGAGGTATTGGTGCAATATTGATGCAGGAGGGCAGAGCCATTGCATTTTATAGTAAACCACTTGGCCCAAAATCCTTGGGTCTCTCTACTTATGAAAATGAGCTGTTAGCTGTGGTTATGCTGTCACCACGTGGAGACACTATCTCACTGGACACCACTTTATCATCAATACTGATTAGAAAAGTCTCAGATACTTCATGGAGCAGAAGGTCGCCACCTTATTACAACAAAGATGGCTCATTAAATTATTGGGTTTTGATTATACAATTAATTGTAAGAAAGTCCTTGAGAATAAGGCTGTAGATGCTCTCTAGGCTACCTGTGGATACTTCTACTTCCACATGTAATGCAATGGCCATTTCCAGTCTAACATAGACTCAGGACATCAGCAAGAGCTATGAAAATGATGTTTTGGCCTCTCAGATCATTCCTCAGCTATTGGTTAATGCTTCTGTTGTTCCTCACTTCACTTACATGGCAGGAGTGCTTCGATTCAAAAGGAGAATTTATGTGGGTACTGCTACTAATTTGAGACAACACATCTTACACTCCATACATTCTTCTGCAGTGGGAGGTCACTCTGGCATACATGGTAGCTATATTAGGGCCAAAAGTTATTTTTATTGGAAAGGGTTGAAGCAAGACAACTTACTCTGGGTCAGTCAATGTGACACTTGTCAAAGAAACAAAGGAGAGTATCATCACCCTGCTAGTCTGTTACAACCTCTTCCTATTCCAGATCAAGCTTGGCAACACATCAGTATGGATTTCATTGAAGGGATTCCAAAATCCAATAACAAAGATGTCATTATAGTGGTAGTGGACAGATTCACTAAATACAGTCACTTCATTGGACTTACTCATCCCTTCACAGCAATTACTGTGGCTCAAGAGTTCATGAACAATATTTTCAAGTTGCATGGCCTTCCAACCTCCATTGTCTCTGACAGAGACAAAGTTTTCACCAATATTTTTTTGCAGGAGCTTTTCAGAACCTTGGGTACACACCCCCACATGAGCACTACTTACCACCCTCAGTCAGATGGCCAAACTGAGAGGGTCAATGCATGTCTAGAAGGTTACCTCAGATGTATGACATGGCACAAACCCAAGCATTGGTTTAATTGGCTTTCACTAGCTGAGTGGTGGTACAACACTAACCACCACACTAGTTTGAAGATGTCTCCTTTTCAAGCACTCTATGGCTACTTGCCACCTCATTTGGCCTTTCAACATACATCAACAACTTTAGTGGCCTCAATAGAGGAATACTTACAAAAAAGGGATGTTGTTATAGATTTATTGTGAGAGTTTCTTCATAAGGATCAGGACTGGATGAAGTTCTTTGATGATAAAAAGAGAAGTGATAGATCTTTTGGAGTTGGCGACTTGGTGTACTTGAAACTGCAGCCCTACATACAGTCCTCTATCACATTGCTTAAAAATCTTAAGCTTTCTGCTCGCTATTATGGACCATTTTCTGTCATTAAGAAGATAGGTCAGGTTGCTTACAAACTAGCTCTGCCACCTAGCTCCAAGATTCACCTAGTCTTCCATGTATCCCAATTAAAGAAGAAGATCAGCGCTTCTATCACTACCATGCCTGCATTGCCACTAATTGATCCTGAAGGTGAGATCATCCTTAAATTTGTAGCTACTTTGGACTCTCGTCAGGTCTTTCGCCAAGGAAAAGTTGTTCAACGGCTTTTGATCCAATGGTCTCACACCACTCCTGCGGATGCAACATGGGGGGATCTAACTAATGTCAGAGCTCACTTTCCTACATATCATCCTTGAGGACAAGGATAAGATGAATAGGGGAGTATTGTCATGGTCCTGAGTACCCCTTAGCTTGGTCATGGTGTTGTTATCAATTGAGTGGTTAATTTGTCGTTGTTTAGCAGTTAATTCTGCTTTAAATTTTAACTGTCTGTTAATAATAAAGGGTGGTGATTAACCCATGTGTAGGTAGGAAACGTGTTAGGGTTAAATGTTAGGTCATCTTCTTCTTTAATACTCGTATTGAAAGCTTATCATGAAAATAGAAGAGAAAAGGCAATATAGTGGTACTGAGTTCACCTGTTTTACTAGTTATATCTCATCACCATCTTATATCATGTTCGATACATAACAGATTGACAGGAATGTTGGTTGGATCAGCCAGATCGGCTGGATCACCACTACTAAAAATCTCTCTACCAAGATGGGCTACGTATAGTGAGACACAATGCATCAAGCACTGGAAAATGCATAGGAGCATCATAATCCCATGACTGAAGTGCCAAAAAACGTATAGCTCTCCTCATATCAGCCGACAAGGTGATCAACAAGAACCCAATCCTCCCAACTTCGAAAACGGTAAACCGATCTGCGACCTCCTCATGGACCTCAAACGGCCCAAACCTGGAATGCACTGTGATGTCGTTTTATAGTTGTAGTGGTAAAAAGGTTCGTTGCTCGAACTTGTGAAGGATTTTCGAAAATTAAATAGATTTGTTTTGACAATAATAAGAAAATACCGAGACTTTGGATTCCACCATTGACCAATTAATTGATAAACTCTAATCAATATTCATGCAATATTCTTCTTTAAAGTGATTCTAATATTTGCCTCTAATAGATTTTTGAAGTAATAATTGTAAGCACGAAGCATGAAACATCAAAAGTATTAAAACCAAGCATGTCCCATCAAAACACTTCACAACTACTCAATAAAAACCAATTTTTCTTTTAAGTTTTATGCAAATAATCATGTAAAATAATTGCAATAAATAATTAAAATAGAATTATACCACTTTTCATGGAACAATGGCTTCCTCCGTCGCCTCGGCTAAGGGGTTTAGCTCCTCATATTAATCACTTGCTCAAAATACATATTTGGTGTTCAAAAGTTGATTAAAAGAGTGAAAAGTGCTAAGCAGCGGATTCTGTAGTTGCTGAAGGTCTAAAACAGAAGTCTGAGTCGTTGCTGAAGAGCTTCTGTGACTGAAGGAAGATGCGACCGTACCTCGTTGTCACTGAAAATAAGTCTGCCACTGCGACTGATTCTGAGGGTCTAATGTTCTTCGTCTTCTTCTTCACAGCAGCAGCAGGAAAGTTTCTGAACTCGACTCTGTGATTTTTTTCTCGCTTCTCTATAGCTCTAAACTTCTCCAAACTCCCCCAAATTGTTCGTCCTTCTAAATATGACTTGAATCAACCTATATATAGCCTCCAAACCACAAAATTACTCGAGTTAATCCAAATATTTTCTTTTTTCTTCACCGCACGTTATGGGATTTTAATCTTCTTTTTACGCGTTAACTTGGTTTCCAAACTCTCTCAGGACTGAATAAGGACTCCATACACTCCTATCTTGCCGTAAACTCTTCACAAATTCTTTTGTAAACCGAAAATAACTCAAATTGTGAATTCTCCCTGTTTTGCTCCAACACGGATTTCTATCCCTGTTTAATCGATTCTACAGCCCATACCATACTTGTTTATCCTTAATAGAGTTAACCCAACGAAAATCAGCCCTTGAATCGCCTTAAAAATCGTCCAAAAATCAAACAGAAAAATTCTGTTTTCTGTAAAAAAAAATCCCGCCAAAATCTGTTTTGAAAATTTGAGAAGAAATGTGACCTCCCCCTATCCAGTGCCGGTCTGTGCTTAGCAGCTGCTTGGAAATGGGTTACCCCTTATCCAAAATGAGAGTCCGAATAGCAAGTGTCCTCCCAGGAGCCTTTAACAACTTTTCGAGCCAATTTTCCCAAAAATGTTTATTCCCCAAAAATACCTACAAAAGGGATAAAATACCAACATTAGTACAAAAATGGGTACTAAAAATATACACAATAGAGATGAAAATAGACACATAAATGCGTCTATCACACTGCATACAAATTCTGAGTGTCGTCATCAGATCCCTGCATTGGCTTCTGGGGAGGTTTCTCATTATGTTAATCTATAAGGTCCTTTACCTTATCCAGCTGTACCTTTTCATCATCAGAACCACCACCATTACCACCGCCACCACCGCTAATATTATTTATACTACCACTACCACTTCCAACCTCATAATACCTACTCTGAATTTCAAAAGGATTGCTAGTATCATGAACCACGGGAACATGCTGATTAATGATACCAAGAGAGTTTCAATTAGATTTCTATTAAGGAGAGGATGATAAATATCGGGTGGTTCTTCATGTCTCTCAATCACCTCTCTCTTTACAATAATGTTATATTGATGAGTTTTCAAATGCCAGTTGAAGTTGTACTGATAGCCTAGAGATTCACAACCTTGAGGGAAAGCTATTCCATACGGTAATCTCTGGACAACATGCTCAAAAGGGTACAAGTAAATTTGTGGTTCTACATTAAATCAGGCAACGGTTTTTCCTCAGATCGCAAATTCTTCTCATTATTGGTCAGTTTATCAAAGGGTTACAATTAATTTATGAATTTTTTGACCAAGGTTTGGATTCGAATGAGAAGGGGAAAAGTTGGTTAGAACAAAAGAAAATTTACTTAAGAAGGATATTGAATGGCTTCTCATTATCCAAATTACTCTAATTAGGTGGTCTTCTACCACTCTTAATGAGAGCGGTTCCCAAAAAGTTATCTCCTCACCTTTAATCACTCTCTCTAACCACCTTCCCGATGTTGCTTCAGTTACACATTTTCAAACTTCTCATAGGCTATAGCCTAAGTGAACAAAATCTTTGAAAAATCTTCTCATGTATGTGTTTTTCCCTCGAAAAGTGGTTAATGGAAAATAACGACAATTCCACATCGAATATATCTCCATACAGATAGCAATGCTGAGGTAGATACATGACTGGTCATCTCATCAAATGCGCATCAGCATGACAATCTGATGTGATTTTAAATAATGGTAAATAGGATTCGAACTCTAAGACTTGTGAAGATTCGAGTTTTTAAATTTAATAAAAATTATATACAAAAATATTAACAAAGTGGGCGAGAGGTACTAGTGCTTAGGATTCCACCAAATTCATTTCTTAAGGTTCAAATAATAATTCTTTTAACAATTATAGCTCAATAAAAATATAAAATGAAGTGACTCTTATTTTTGCCAAGCTAGATTCTCAAAATATTAGATGTAAATGTTAAGCATGGGACATCAAATCACTTAAGCTAAGCATGACCCATCTAATCAAATGACAACTAATTAAATCAAATCATAATTTCAATTAAAATTAGTGCAAAAGTCATGAAAATAATTAAATATAATTACCCAAGTGTGAAATAAGGCTTCCTCCATCGCCCCAATTTTGGGGTTTAGCTCATCATAGTAAACGTGCTCTCAAAATATTTATTTAGGCTCAAAAATGGTTTACAAAGATGAAATAAAGAGAAAATGGTGTAGAACAGGATTTTGCGACGCACAAAAATCGTCACAAAATGAACGATAAAAGACAAGTGTTGTAAACACTGTTGCAAGTCGCTGGAAAGGAGTTGGGAACTGCCGCAATTAAGCGACAGTTTGCAACGACTTTCCTTTACGGGCTTTTGTTCTTCGTGTTCTTGATGTTCATCATCATCAGCAGCAGCAGAAACCGAGCTTTGTAAAACTCGGATTTCTTCTTCTCTGGCTCTCCTCAGCTCCCCAAACTCTCGACACCTCTTCTCTGTGATCCTAGAAGCCTATTTATACATCATTGCGACATTGAATCTCCTCCATTAACTACAAATAATCTTCTTTTACTCGGGTATTTTTTTTTTCATTTTTATCATTGATTTTGATTTTCACGCATCTGAAGCTGTATTTATTTCCTTCTATACCTTCTTCACACTCCAGGATATATATTAAGTCTTCCAAACACGTGCAGTACACGTTTAAATTTCTCACAACTCGTGCAAGCTCATGTTTTTCCTCCAACTCCCTGTTTGGATTAAAACAAGTTATCCAGCCAAATTTGATCGATAAAATCACCCATGCTAGCTTTGTATAGTCATATCACGTCTACCCACTAAGTTTCAGGGATTGAATCTCACTAAATCACGTCCAAACATCCGATTGAAATTCTGCCAGTGAAAGGGAATATTTTCACGCCAATTTTTTTTTTTTTGAATTTGAGAAGAACATGTCCTCCCCCTAATCCTGCACGGGTGTCCCTTTAGCACTTGTCTTATGGGGTGCAAATAGTAATTTTTGGGCGTAGATAGTAATTTTTTCGGGGTTCCTCCGACACATTTTTGGGGTGCTTTCGGTGCATTTATGGGGTGCCTTTAGTACTTTATCCTGGGGTGTAAAACACCACTTTTCGAGCCAAATTCGCCGCAAGAGCTTCTTTCTCTAAAAATACCTACAAAGACATAAAATAACAAAATAAATACAAAATCGAACACTAACAATATATACAATTGAGACATATTAGACACAATAATGCGTCTATCACAATCCCATTGTCTATGACCAAAACCTGACTTCAATAATTAATAATATGGCACATGCAACAATCAACCCCAGTCCTACTTGTTAGCCTAATGCAACTCCTATTGCACTTCGATCAAGTAAACAATCTCAGGTCTGTGTTTTCATGCTCGTTATTCTCTTGCCAATATTCAATTTGGAAAGCAACAAAAGCCTGTTGCATAGGGTATCAGTCATATCATTCTCAAACAAACTATACAAAAACACACATAACTCTATTTTATCCGTTAGTATATTTGTCTTGGTAGATTAAAACCCAGGTTACTATTAGTATCTAATAATAGCAACAAATCCTACAACATGACATCAACTCATCATGTGCAAACTGATTACACTCTGATAAGCAAATATGGTGCTATTACCTGGTGGAATCCCATTGGAAGCTACAATACCCACAACTGCTTTTCAATTTCTTAGCAAGCTCATCTGACAAAACAATCACCCACGAAAAAAAATCAAATTAAAGTTTTTTCTATACAACCTCAAAACTTCGTCCTTCTTTTCTCTAAAAACCATACCTCTACTCATCTGATATTTCTTTTATCCCCTGAATGGCTTTTACCTCAACTCAAACCCAAATTACATTGATAGCCTGGTTGATAAAATGAAAACAACTATGTCCATTCCTAAAGATCTTTTTCCAAAAGTCGTTCTAAACCCTGACAACATCCATACCAAAAAAGAATTAGGCTGGATATGGCGTTTCATAGGCAAACTTTGCAACAATATCTGTTTTGATACATCTAGAGTTAGTAACTTTATCAATGCCAACTGGGAAATGCGTGGCAGGATTGGGGTTGATATGTATATGGAACAGAAGAATAAATTTTTACACCCTCAAACTCACAAATGATGAAGACTACAACATTCTCAAAGGAGAAGGCACTAGAGGTGTCTTTGAAAGCTTACGGTCTTAGTTAAAGTCCCCAATCTTGGTCCTGAGCTAATAAATAACTTTTTCCAAAGGTTAAAATATGGCTTCTAATCAAAAGAATCCTCGCTCACATCATTCCATATATAAAAGGCATTCTCAAACCTGCTGGAGTGTTTCAAGACTCTAGAAGATCTTACGACGGAGAAAAATATCAGAAGAACATAGAGGTTAAAATAATTATCGACGTCATTAAGCCATAAAATTTGGAATTGAAGCATTTGAAACAACCGCCCTTTCTCATTGGCTGAAATTTTCATATGCTCTCAATGACATAATTTTTTTGCAAAGTGTGCACAATCCTTGACCACCATAACCAGCTTTGTGTTATTCATGCAAACCCAATCCACCCATCTCATATGAAAAATCAATCCCCAACACCAACACCTACTCAAAAATAGAAAGTCATTCTCACTGGCAAAGCTCTCATACACATGAGCTACTTTTATAAAGATGCCACTATGGATTTTGAACAAAAAATGAAGTATGCTAAAAGTATTGAGCTGGAAAACGCAATTACAAGTTTTGGTGCTTTCTCTAGTAACCCTATTATCTTTGGATCTAGCCAACCCCTACATCTGAGGATGAAGAAACAACTCAGAATTCAGATGTTATTTCATGCCAGATCAGAAATAAGAAGCCGACCCTTGCTAAAAGAGTTCAGAATACTCATAAGAAGGAAACCACAAATCTTAAAGTTGTTGCTAGAGTTCATGGAAAATATATTGTTGAAAACTTCATTGTGGTCATCCCACCTATTATTTTCCCTGTAACCAATCTACATAATCCTTTCCCAATCGAATCCCTTCCCACATTAGCTCAAATGAAAACAAGAATGGATGTTGACCTCAAAATTAAAGGAAAAGAGAAAATCTTGGAAAGCAAAGAAAAAGGTACACCAGTTCAAGAATAACACTAAGAACCACTCTTGTTGACCAACCACCCAATGGAAGCCAAAAGAAAGAAGCTCAAAAACCCAAATGAGCCTGAAATCCTAAAAAGAACCAAAGATACTATTGTTTTCAATAAAATGATGCACCTGGCTGCAGACAATGGCTTGACTAATAGTACCCTAGAACCCTAGAAAGCACTCCATCTTGACATTGTGGAAACTTTTCTAAACTCGCTAACCAAACTCTCCTCCTCCTTTATTGTTTACTTAATTTCTATCTTATTATTGCATAGTATACCCCTAGTTTTTTATTTTGTCAAGCTTCTCAGGAATACTTTTCAACACTATGAGTCCACTGTTAGAAAGTCTATTTTCAAATCATATTGTCTCATATTTCTGGCAATTATGCACTGCTCTGGCATGGAGCTATCAAGACCTGGGAAAAAAAGATACTAAGAAGTACCTAAATTATAAGCTTAACAAGTTAAACCCTGACATTCTCTTCCTTTCTGAAACCAAACATAAAAAAAGAGAACTTAAGGAAAATTATGAGGGAGCTAGGTTAATGTGCAAAATTACTGGTTTACGGAACTAGGAGGGGCAAGTGGCGCTGCTAGTGGGCTAGATTTAATATGAAAAGGTGATATCCCCATAAATATTATTGATTTCTCCCTGAACCAAATCAATGTTATAGTCAACACTTCACATAGCCCTCGTTGGCTTTTCACTAGTTGTTATGGTAGCCCATATGATCTATCCAAGAAAACGGACTCTTTGAAAATGATTGAGAATACTGCTGTCTCCAACCAACTTCCATGGCTAATCATTGGAGACTTTAACATCATTCTACATGATTATGAAAAGTACAGTACCTACCTTATATATATTACTGAGGAAAATATTTTTAACAACAAGATTAGTGATCTGGATCTCACTGACATTGGTTGCACTGATTGTCCATTCACTTAGTCAAACAAAAGATTTGGTCAAAGTTTCACTGAAAAAAGAATTGATATGTGCCTAGATTCTGAAAGCTGACTTCTGCTTTTCCCATATACCACTATCTCTAACATGCTGGCTATTGGGTCTGACAACCACCCTATCTTGTTAAATTCAAACCCTTACTGGAAAAGTGGAAGCATTTCTTTCAAGTTCTTTGGGCCTTGGCTTGAACATGAGGAGTACAGGAAAATCACTGAAGAATGCTGGAATAAACATCTCTCAGGGTCAATAGCTTTCCCAATAGCCAGAAAACTAAAGGATATCAAGCTTCTTATCAAAATCCGAAACAAGGAGGATATCACTTAAGGATTACAAACGCCCTCAATAGAATCCCCTGACATGCAGAAAATTAGAGATATTATCTTCATCATGGTGGGAGACAAGGCCCTATTTCCTGAAGGGTTACCTCTGAATTTCTTTCAAGCAAATTGAGATATAGTTGGTCGGATATTGTCAGATGATTAAAAACAAAATGGGCTATTTAATGTTTCGTATCCATCAAATGACCAACACATTGCTTTCGTACCCAACATTTAAAATATTAAGGGTTGGTACCTAGATTAATAGTTGACTGTTAAAGACCTATTTGACCTTACTATTTTTAGTTTTAAATTTTATACTTTCTTTTTATTATTAATGAATTACTCCCTCCGTCCCCTATATATAGGCGGAGATGTAGAATTCTCTTAGAATAAGAAAATCGTTGATTTTTATAAATTTTCCTAATGTTGACTGATTTACCCTCATCACTTCCAATACATTTATCTTGGGAACATGGAAAATATCAATAGAATAAGAGTTTATATCCCACTAAAGTATTAAAAAGGTGTAATTTTTCATGGAAATTACTAAAAGCATTAGACACTTGTAACCAAATGGTCTTAATTACTTTCATTGTCTGTATTTTATTTTCCTTTTTGTCTTTCATTTGAGGTTTACACATTATAGAAAAGGGGGAACCGAGTATGAGAGAGGAAGAAAATAGGTTTCGCTTTAGGGAGAGTTTTGTAAATATGTATAAATTTTTAATAAAAATTGTAAAAAACAAAATAAAGATGGGTCAAACAGAGTCTTTCACATTCAACTAGCGGTCCAGGTACCAACCCTTAATTTTTTAAATGTTGGGTACCAAAGCAATGTGTTGGTCATTTGCTGGGTACCAACCATTAAATAGCCCAAAAAAATTCACATCTGGTCACATGCTTAAAGAGATGAACTTCAACTTTATCTCCTTAATACCCAAAAAATGACAACCTCTCAACCCTAAGTCATTTCATACCCATAAGTCTCTGCAACACAACCTATAAAATCATCTCCAAACTCATAACCCAAAAAATGAAGCTTTTTCTAAACAAAATCATATCTCCCTACCAATATACTTTTATCCCTGGCAGACAAATTTCTTATAATATTGTTATTTCACATGAAATCATCCACACCTTGAGATCAAAAAGGGGTAAGAAATGTGAAAATGGTAGAATAAGTATAAAAATTGGCATGGAAAAAACCTTTTATAGAGTTGACTGGGACTTCTTTTTATCCATCATGAAGAAAATTGGTTTCAATGACCAATAATGCGGCAAAATCTACAAGTGCATATCTACTATTTCTGCAACTGTGCTTCTCAATAGTTCCCATGATAAATTTTTCAAACCCATTAGAGGCCTCAGACAGGGTAATCCACTATCTCCCTACCTTTTTCTTTTCTATATGAAAACTTTCTCAAGACCTTTAATTCTGGCAGAAATAATGGGTCTTATCTCTTGTATAAAAATCTGCAAAGGAGCGCCCTCCATGAACCATTTCCTTTTTTTTGATGATAACTGCATGGTGTATGCAAAGCTAACAAAGATGAAATCCAAAAATGAACATTTAAAAAAAATCCAGCAACACATTAGGTCAGCTAATAAACTTCAATAAATGTGGTTTTTTTTCTTTAGCAACAATATTGATGAAAATCTAAGCACTCAAATGAGCAACAATATGGGAGTCCAAGTGTTTGAGATGAATGATAAATACTTAGGTTACCCCCTGTTCACCCATAGAAGCAACATTATTTCTTTCAAGTCTTGTGTTGACAAACTCAAGATCAGAATGGCAAGCTGAAAGAATGCCCTCGTCAATCCAGCAGGAAGGCATACCCTTATCAGCATTGTCACCTCCACAATTAGCATATACCATATGAATTGCTTCAAACTCCCAAAACAAACTTTTCAAGATCTAAAATTCAAAGAGATTTTTTCTGGGGCAAAGACATTGATTCCTCAAAAGGCTACTAGACAAAAGCTTGGACTTCTGTTTGCAAACCAAAGAACGTGGGAGGTATGGGCTTCATGAATATGGAACATTTCAATAGTGCCATGAGTATTGAAATTGGTTGGAGACTAGAAAAGACAAAGGCTCTCTATGGTACCAGCTTATGGATGCTAAATACCTCATAGGAAAGAATGTCCTCAGCATGAACTCAAAGTCAAAAGATGAAGATTCTTGAATATGGAAAGGGATTCTAGAAAGTATTCGGAATATTCATGACCATAGTCACTACAGAATTGATAATGGTAAAAGAATCAGAATATGAGAGGATAAATGGACATCTTCAATATCCACTCATCTGACAAAGCCTGACAATTGCCCAAATGAACTACAGTTTGTTGAACATCTCCTTATAGACAATGATGATTTGAATGCTCCAGTAATCAATGACCGGTTCAACCCTGATGAAGAAGATCAAATAAAATAGAAGCTGGAAGAATCTGGAAAATTTACTGTAATATCCCTATACAAAGCTAAGATGGACTCTTTATATGAGGATGATGCCCATACTATTAATTGGAAGGCTATCTGAGAAATGGATATACCTCCAGTAATATAGATATTCTTATGGAAATGTGCTCATGGAATCCTCCCTACAAATGCTAAAACTGCCAGCATTATTACTAAATTGATCCCATGTGAAAATTGTGCAATAGTGGGGAGGAAACCACGACACATCTCTTTTTGAATATATACACAATTTTATTTTTGGATAAGAAAAATAGCGGTCACAATAAATCCTTGCTCATGAAAAGAATACGGAGTCTGCATGATCAACCCGACTCCATCTGGGTCAGCCTCTGCAAGGAGAAATATCTTAAGCAGCAACCAATTTTCCCGAGCATCGCTAATGTCAACCCATCCTCATCCAGTCCATACTAGAAACAAATGGCATCCTTATACTTACATTCCAATGAATTATCATCCATCACATCGGAAATAGTTAATTCCATCAAATTACCATCCATCGCATCGGAAACAGTTAACTCACCAAATCCAACCTATGCCCCCAATGTAATTCTGATCCAGAATCGTTCGATCACTTGCTCCCCCACTTCCCAATCATAAATATTGCTTGGGACACCTTCCTCACTCGCCTCTAAATTAACCTAATTGTCACTCATATTTCTACAAACGCTATAACTCCCCAAACAACCATCTCGCAACTCGTACAAGGTACAACCTCACCTCAATCATTATCTCATTTTATTTTCTCTTCTGGTCTTTATGGATAGCCATAAATGAGCTCATATACCGTCAAAAGCAATCAGCACCCTCACCTCCCCCCATTAAGTAACACAAGAACAACAAAAACCATCTCAATGGGCTGGTCCAGTCCTAACATGGACTGGATTAAGATCAACACATGTGAATCTTCCAAGGGATACCTAGGAATTACAGGTGCAGGTTTCATTTGGAGGGATTTGGAGGCGAGAAATGTGATAGCTTTGGCGTAGTCATTAGGAATAACAACTGCTTTAACAACTGAAACTTGGGTCATGCTAATAGCATCCAGAACCGAAACAGAAAGACAGTGTCCTAAAGTTATTTTCGAGACAAATTCAGGACATGCGTTTCATAAGTTCTTCCACTGAACCACCATGGTGTATACCAGGAATGATTACTAAAATAAAGTAGAGAATGAGCCAAATACCATACTACGCCGTCCAGCTCAACCATAAGAAAAGAAACCAGTCAGCAGATTTCCTGACTGATCATACAACGGATGAAAGTTAAACGAGAAAATTTTCAACAACTTGAGACCAGACTATCCCACATTTAGATTACCAGATTATTATTAATGACTCTGTGAATATCATGTACTCACATTTAATCTTTCTCCAAGTGATTAATAAAATTCATGCTTCACAAAAAGTTTTTTTTTTAAAGAAATTTCTGGATGAATGCCTAGAGGCTAGATTAGCGGGAAGGGTACATCATATCTCCTTGGGCATACGGCAGTCGGCATGCGTATTATAATTGTGGTTGGCATCTAAAGTTTTACCATTAATTAAAATCAAAATGCATGTTTGTCGACTTTCAATTCTTTATTGGAAAAAAGAAGAAGATATTCGGAGAGTAGTTGTGATTGTTATGGGAGGTGCATAGACCATAGTCATCATTCGACTCTTTCTGTTATGTAAGAAAACCCCGCGATTGATGTTTTAAAATTGTAGTTAAAAATGCAGCACAAAATTGGTCAATTAACCCAATAACGACAATTCCTGGGTGAAAAAGACATGTAAAATTTGATACTGTTTAAATCGACGAGAATGTAAAAATAGGCAGGATGTAAACAGTTTTATCCTACCCATTTTCAAATACTTTTTCTTATTTTTAATTTACATCAGGATGCATCCAGTTTCACCCTCGTTATTTTTTAAGTTTAAGCCAGGATGAATCCAGATTCATTCTTACTATTTTTTGGTGTCCATTCCACTCAAATTTTTATTCGTCCATTAAAACCATATTTTAAAAATATTTGGACAATTGATCCAATTTCTCAAAATGTTGGGCCGTCCGATGAGCCAAATAAACAAAACGATAATGAATCTCTCTGACTTTGAGTCACAACTCTCAAACTTTCATCTACACACGTTGTTGTTTTGAGTCTTTTGACTCCATTTTTCATTTTCAAATTTTTTTTTTATAGAATAATTCATGGTTTATATAGTTTTCGAGTTTCTTCATGGTGCCCACCACCAAGGCCAAACGTCCAACATTTACACACCAACAACCAACTGTCCATCTCTATTGATTTCTCTCTTCTTCCTTCTTAATCTATTTTCCTGTTGTTTTCATCGTGTTTTACTTGGTTGGACTTACCTTTTGCCAAATAGTAAGCCCAGCTGTGTGCAAATTGTGTCAATGTTAATCGAATAGACTGGGGTGTAAAGAACTAAGAGCTGCCTAGTCGCCTAAGTCCAGCTTAGACGCTCGGCTATAGCACTGAATTTTTCACACATTACAACATGTAATGATGATACCCGATTAAAAATCAGAAAAGAGAAAGGGAGGAAAAAATGGCCCGGCGGTAAAATAGCCAGCACTTTTGTCGAGTGTCGACTAACAAGTGGGCAGTCATAATATACATTTTGGTTTTGAATAAAACCCAAAAGATACCTAAACTTATAGAATCTATAGTTTTTTATTTGGATTTAAATGTTTGTCATAGAATCTATAAGCAAAAACTTAGAAATTACTGGTATAAACAACTCCCTTAATCCTTAGTGCACTTCACCTTTAAAACAAAGATAAAAAATTGCAGTTGAATATGTCGCTTTATCATCCGGCAAAATTGACAGTTTCTAGGCAAATAACCAACTTTGTTGAATGTACTATTGTTAAAAGGAAGCCGGTACGGAACTTCACTAGCTCAACTCGAGTTAATTAATTAGATTAAATCCATGTGACATAAGCTTAATTACTTAATTGAATAAAATTACTTTTCATCTTCAAATTTAAGTTGATTTTTATTTTCCAATATACATAGCTGTAAAATAAAATTGAAGAATATTCTTTTTCTGTCAAATTAGAAGGTTCCTTGATCTAAGGGTTTGATTTTTATTCAATCATAAGAAGAAAAATGAAAATGAAATAAATTGTAAAAGTAATTCTGAAAAATCATTTTCAAGAAAAACAATAGAAAAGAGAAAAATTAATGAACAAAAACTTCTTATTTAGATTCCATTTATTTAAGCAAGAAAAAAATTGGACTTATTTTAAGACAAAAATCTTCCTCCAAACCATACCATATATAAATACACCAACCAACTGCTATCTCCCAAGCCTAGAGCACTTCATCTTTTTCTTCTACTACTTCTTCTTGGTTCTCTTGAAACAAGTTCATCAAAATGCTAGGAAACATCAAAATGAAATCAGTTAAGAAACTAGTAAAGAAGGTGAAGATAGGTGCCGCCGGAGACGGTAAGCATTCACCACACTTCGAATTATTACTTAGTGATCAATACGAAGAGTCGTCGTCTCCGGTGACAACTCCAACGGGCACGTTAGCTCTATATGTAGGAGAAGAAAGACAAAGATTTGTTGTCCCAACTGGGTTTCTTTCTCATCCGTTGTTTAAAATGTTGTTAGAGAAAACTCAAGCTGAATTCGGATATGAACAAAGAAATGGATTAGTTATTCCATGTAGTGTCTCTACTTTTGAAGAAGTTGTCAGTGTGATTGAATGTTGTCATGGACAGTTTGATATTGCAAGGTTAGTTGATGAAATCTCATGCTAACAGGAAGCTTATAAGAGATTTTTCAACAAAAAACGAAGAAAAAAAACAAAAACAAAGAAGTAGTATAATTGGGTTGATCATGGATTGTAACCTCTTTGTTGAGTTTATAATTGCTTGGAATTGATGAGTAAATTACTTAGATAGGAAATTGCTAGATACACTTTAGAAGTAGTTTGTTGAAGTCTGCAAAAAAATGGTTATTCTCATTTTCAGGTTTCATTACTTTTTTCCTTCTTGGTTGAGCACGAAAGTTTGTATTGGGATGATTTGGTTTCTCATATGTAAAAATTGCTAGAATATTGCATGATTAATCATCATCTTTAAAATTTTGTTATTTTTATGACATTTCTTTTCATCATTTTGTGAACCGGCTCAGAGTCTAATTTCAACCTCCACAATTTTGTTATCTCGATCAACATTCTTTGTGTTACGGTTGTTGTTCTCTGGTATAATACTAGTAAAATCGTAGTGTACGGTACGGATTACTGAAATATAACCATGGCCTGAATTTGAAATCTGTAAATCCATGAAGTAATTCTGATATTTCAATTTGCCGTCATATCGTGATGAATAAGATATAGGCGCTTCATTGTTACTATTTTTGTTTTTATTTTTATGTCTTTTGGGGGATGAACAATTTGGAGTTAGGAAGCCGTTTACCTAACACTGATAGCAACAAATAATCAGAATCTAAATCCAAATGCTAACATTATCCTTAATAGACAGAAACAGAACTTATACAACAGTCAGAGTTGTTAGATTAAGAGGTGCAGCACCTGACGATTACAATAATGGGGGAGAGTTTCATATGAACTTTGCAAGAATCCGTAAACGCAGATGAGACTTTTCATAAGAGAGGGTTATCCAGAGGCAATGACACAATCTGAGGGCTACTACTAAATTTCCATGTTTAGTTAGAAAGTGATTTATCACTGCACTCAAGAAATTTGAAGGCAGGAAACGGAAAAAGAAACAACATTACAATTGAGATAGTATACCTCGTAGAGATAGATGACCACAGTATCAAGAGATTCCTGAGCTTGCTGAGAGCAAAGAGTACGGAAATATTTAATTGCTTCAATCGACTCTTCAGCACGATTCAGTTGCTTCATTACAAGAGCCATTTCTTTCACTGCACTATCCGTTCTTAATGGTGTTGAATTCTTTCTCCGATCTGAACAAGTACATGGATTAGTTGTGCTGGAGTAATATGCCTCTTGAGACATGTAATTCGAATTTTCGCTACTCCACCCACTGACTGATTCACTTAAACATTCCTCCTCCTACTCTTCCTTTTAACCATATCTGCCCAACTTTTCCCATTCTTACAAGAACTGAAAGTTTTCCAGTTTCCAGAACTAGGATCTGAGCCATTCATCCCTTCTTGCAGCGTGGGGGTGCTGCTCGTCAGACTCAGTACCAGAGAATTCCTCCAAAAGAGTTGGTTTTTCTTCTTTGCTCAAGTCCTCCTCTCTCCATTTTCCACCAAACCCATCATTTTGACAATCTCCACTAATTATGTTGAAGGAGTTTGATGTCCATCAATTCTACCAACTATCTATTGTTACGTATAGATCAAATGTCATAGACAGGATCAAAACTTAAACATGATATCACCCTTAATAAAATTATGTACCACAACCCTGCATAAAGTAAACGCTAGTAGCCAGAAATCTATTCTCAATACAACATTCACCATTGTAAGATTAAGGGGTGCAGCAAAATACAGTCTGGATTTACATGTTCGGGTAGGACTTTCACATGCATTTTGTGCGAATCAATAAGTGCACATAACATTTTTCATGAAAGCTAACCGGAGGCAATACGTTACTAAGTTACTACTACTAAGTCTAAGTTTCATGTAGAGTTTCAATGTTAATTTATGGAAAGTACATTCAAGAAATTTGAAGGCGAGAAACCAAACCAAAAACTATATAACAAATGAGACAATTGAGATATATACCTTGTAGAGATCAATGAGTACATTATCAAGAGATTATCGAGCTTGCCGAGAGCAAAGACTACGAACAGATTTAATTGCTTCAATCGCCCCATTAGCGCAATTCAGTTGCTTCATTACAACAGCCATGTCTTTAACTGCACTATCAACTCTATCACCACAATGTATCGCAGACCAAAATAATGATACTCCCCTGCTTGGATCCTTTTAGATTAACTGTAACCAAAACAGCAATAAAACAAAGGTTTATCAAAGAAATTCTATTCAAAATCAGATAAAATCCTAAGAACTAAGAACTTAAGACTGTTCGTTGAAATGCCTAAGAAAAAAAATAACATAATCCTAACAAAACCTTCACAAGGAAGGCCTAAAATCAAGAAATAAACAAAACCCACAAAAATTAAGAATCACCTGAACATGTTTAACTTTAACATACGGAGAATCACAGTTAGGAACTTTACTACAGGGAGAATGAAAAGAAGAGGTTTCCTTCTTTTCTGATGATAAAGTAGTAGATTTTGCTGGTGTACATGGAGCTAATTTTATTCTTTGAGGTGTTACAGGACACAAAATTTAGAAAATTAAACTAATTTTATTCGGAAGTATCGAGGAACTGTGGAGATTATTAGTCCCACATTGTCTGTGCATCTAAGATCTTGCGGTTTATAATTCCTTAGGGCCTCTCCACTTATTGTCAATTGGTTTTGAGTTGGATGCCCGTATTCTAACATGGTATCAGAGCAGACTATTTACGACGAATCATTTGACCGCGCCTTTACTCCGCGTCACCCGATTTAATTGTCCACGTGTTAGACCCAGCGAGGCTACACGTGAGGGGGCGTGTTGAGAATGAAGCTTTTAACTAGCTGAGGTCATGAGGATAGTCTGAGAAACGGGCTTCATACTTGGTTAT
Organism: Papaver atlanticum; assembly: GCA_023531105.1. Classification (NCBI taxonomy): domain Eukaryota; kingdom Viridiplantae; phylum Streptophyta; class Magnoliopsida; order Ranunculales; family Papaveraceae; genus Papaver; species Papaver atlanticum. The sequence goes on from JAJJMB010017633.1 coordinate 6,863,617, forward strand.
ACCAAGAAAGCTGTTCTCGGACTGTCGAAGAATCCACAAGGGCTCCACAAAATGGCATCATTCTGTTTATAATGTTTTTAACTTATTATTTTTTTAAAGATAAGTTAAAAATATATTGAAGGAGAGTCAAAGTACATGAAATGTGAGCCAAGGCTCACTCGACCAAAAGGAAAAAATGGAGGCCAGAAGAGCCATCTGGGACCAAAACCACAACAACCAACGGCAACGACCACGCCTTCAAACAAATAAAACACATACAAAACAACCATTCCACGCATCCAGCAGAAAGAATACAAGGAGCCCTAAGGATATTGAAATATGACCTCATCCCAGCTGATAACGAATTGTTCCATGGAAATACCTTTGAATACCCCCCTTTTATATAGCCAATACGCCACCGTCAACTTCACAACTTCCACAATACCCATCACCTCCTTATTGATATCTTGAAAGGCCCTGAGATTCCTTTCATTCCACAAATTCCAAAGTATAGCGTCCGGGAGCACTTTCAACACCAATACCTTCCTCTTCGAGTTAGATCTATTGGGCCAGCTAGAGATGAGAGAAGTAATATCAGAAGGAGTTGCCCAATGGATGTTCCAATCCTTGAGAAAAAGACCCCATATCCGCCAGGCCACGTCGCAATGGATGAAAAGATGTTTAGATGATTCGCCATCCCGTACGCACATGTAGCAACGATTCACCCACTCTTTATACCATCCTCTTCAACACATCATGTTTTGAATTGAAATCTTCTCAGGCCTACCACCCACATGAAGAAGCTAACATTCGTTGGCCAATGTTTAGACCAAATCTTTTTTAGGATGTATGAACCTCTCGGGAGAAGGACAATCAGAGATCAACCATAGATAACAAGACTTCACTGTAAAAGTCCCACTATGCTTATTCCCCAACCACACTCTATAATCCTCCTCATTACCATCTTCAGACAAGAAACCGTCAAGCAAATTAATGAGGGAGCATATTTCTCTCACCACAAGGTCTTGAACTCTTCTGTTGAATCCCAAGTCCCACAAAACCTCACCATCTACAGTTGTTCGAATTTGAGCCACAGTCCTTACCTTTGACGATGTAATCGCATAGACAACGGGGAATTGAGTTTTAAGCGGACCGTCTACAAGCCATCGATCACTCCGGAAACAAGTACTCTCACCATTGCGCACCTTCATCTTGTAATTAGATTTAAATTGCTCCATGAAATTCAGAATTTCCCTCCACACACTACAACCATATGGCTGATTGGAGGTATTTGTACACCAACCTAGCAGATCTTCACCATATCTTTCAGCAACTATTGTCCTCCACAAAGCTGTTTTTTCACACCCAAATCTCCAAAGCCACTTCATAATAAGATCCCTATTAAGGAACTTAAGTTACTTCACTCCTAATCCACCTTTTTCTTTGGAACAAGTAACCACTTCCCAGTTAACTAAATGTGTTTTGTGGGCATATTCTCGATCATTCCACAAGAAGTTCCTGAGGAGAAATTCCAATCTTATTGATAACAGCAGAAGGTGCCACAAAGAGAGACATTACATAAACATGGAGGGCTTGAAGAACAGCTTGATTTAGCACCAACTTACCATCCCTTGAGAGATCAGAAGAGGATTAGGTAGTCAGCCTTGACTCGACACTCTCAAGAACCACATCCCACTTATGAGCAGCAGAGTAATACTTGTCACCTAGGGGCAAGCCTAAGCGGTTTTATTAAAATTAATCATTAGCCCTGAGATAACTTCAAACCATAAGAGAATATTTCTTAAGTGGGTAATTTGATCTAAGTTATGTTAAATAAAAAAATATATTTTAATATCTTTTATTATTGGATAAAGAGTATTACAAGAAACTAGATGGAAGCCTAACAGAGCTAAGCTCTAACAGCGTACTACTACATTAGTTGAACATGTTACCGTGCTAGCCTACTAGCGTGCCTCATGAGAAACCATCCCGAAGCGGATAGGGGGGCTGATTATGTCGCAAGGGTGGCAAGTTAACTCTACCTTCCATGTCAAAATTCTGCAATATTGTGTCATGCGGGACTCGAACCTGGGACCTTCTGAAGCGCATCAAACCTTTAGGGAACAGGGATGACCAGCTGAGCTAGCTACCCGTTTTAATATTATTTAATATTACTTTTATTTGAATAACCTTCTGTATATCTTAATGTTTTCTTAAGAAGGCTAAGCTTTTTTATTCTCAAACTGTTTATATTCTACTGATCCTTCTCATTTCCACTTTTTTCCTCTCCCCGAGAAAGGAAAAGGATCGTAATAGCAGAAAAAACAAAAAGATATGAATCAGATTAACTTAAGATAAGCAAAAAGGCTATTTAGGGCTCTAGATCAATGGTCAGCAACAACGTGAAATATATAGAAGACCCAAGACCTATAGGAACAAAAAACTTCTCATGATTCTATGTGCGTAGCTAAGCTTGGATATTACGTTATGATTCTCATGAAGAATTTAGTCTTGTTGGTACAAACTACAAATAATTATACAAATTGAGTACACTCTGTTTTACGATCGTTCTTTTGGTCATTTTCAGCACTCTTGATCTTGGCTTTACTTCCTAACTTTTCAAATCTGTGTACTACTTTCCTCTTCTTATTATTTTTATTTTTCTCTCATCCAACTCTTGTTATTGTGTGTCTCTTATGGATCACTGATATCTCTGTTGCAGCTTTCATGATTATTAATCAGTTGTAAGTATAACAGTTGTGCTTATACCAGTGGTGGTTCTTCATCAAATAATTGTGTTAGTATCAATGTTAGCAGTGGTGCACCCTCCAGCAGTTGTGCGTACTAAGGCAGTTGTGTTCTCCATCGCCTCCAAGATGGGTTTATCAAAGTTGTCAGAGGTTGCTTATTATCAAGTTGGATCTAATCTTTCAGAAATTGTTTCTTCATCTCCCATACTTTCCCATCATCATCCTCCAGTTCCATTCCCAAAAATTGAAAGCTTGGAAAAATTCCCTTCGCTCATGCAGTCAAGCTGTTACAGCCGTTACAGTAATCCCTGGCATAATTTTAGCCGTAAAAAAATCCCTTACAAGCTGGTTAATTGTCCACAACAAATTAATCCCGTAAGTAATTTTTGGCTTAATTTGAGCTGCAAAAAATTCCGTTACAAACTTGATAATTTCCGGCAACATAATCATCCCAAAAATCAGAAGTATCATATATCCTTTATTTATTCTTGGGAAGGAAAAATATTTCTGGAAACTAATTTAAGCAGCTCTTATAGGGTTAATCTTATTATAAATATCCTCTTCTCCTTTCATTCTTCTCATCACAAACAATCTAAAGTTGAAACCATTTCCAATATTACTTCAAACCTGGTGTATCCTCAGTGGTCTAAAATGGCTATTATTCCTCAACTTCAAGTATCGAGTATTACTTCTCAAATGCAAAACACTAACATTGGTGTTGCTAGGGCTCAAAGAAGAACCTTGGGATCTTCCCAAATCATCAACACTGCTGCCGACGATTGGTCCAACAGTGTGCTTGGTAAGTTTTGGAGGTTAGAGAAGTACAAGAAGAGATCAACGCAATCTGGAAGAAATACAAAAATAAGGAAACCAAGGTCATGGGTCCTAATCTGTTTGTTTTCAAGTTCAGCAGCTCTAAAGAACAAGAAGAAATAATAAAAAAAAAATCTCCATGGACAGTGAAAGGTTACTTATTGGCGGTGGAAAAATACAATCCTGGAATCCCATTGGCAGACCACAAATTCACTCATCAAACTTGGACAATTAAGTTCAGGAATCTACAATTGGAACATTTAAACGTGTCTCTGGTGGATGAAATCATTCAAGATTTAGGGGAAAAGATTGAAATAGATCCACCTAATGCTCATTCAAGAATCGGCAGAATGGTGAAAGCTAGAATTAGAATGGAATTGACAGCACCACTTAAGAGGGGAGCCTGGCTAAGAACCGCGTCTGGAGGGGAAGCATGGGTTAAGTACCACTGGGAGAGGCAACCTTACCACTTATGTGATCAATGTTATGTTATTGATCATTCAGATGATCTCTGTGAACAAGTTGCGCATCAGTTACAACTGGATTCGATGTCAGCTGAAGAATACAAAATCTGGTGTCTGGAGAATGAAGAAATTGAGGTTGAAGAGGGTGGCCCAGAAGAAAGTAACGGTGGTGCAAGTAATGTTGGTGCTCCTATCTCTTCTAGGGGTGTCAATATAATAAGTCTTACATCTGAAGATAAGGTAACAGATGGTATCGAATATTCTGAAGAAAGAAATAACTAACGCTCTCGTTGTTCCGGTGATATTTCTTCTCCAACCCTCGTCAACCCTAATCATCATGTTACCCCTCCTCTCAACATTTCAACCACGCGTAATATTCAATCCAACTCAAACTATTCTTCTGACAAGCAGATCTGCAAGCAACATGCGACCTCTACTGGTAATTTGATTGAACCCATGGAAGGTGTGGAAATGGAGGAAATTGATGAGAACACAATTGTTAATGATGAAATTACACTGATTAATAACGTGGAAGCTAATAACGAGGTATTTATAAACCCTAAACTCATTTTCCCTAATTTCCCAAACCCTAAATTTCTGAATTGTTATTCTGATGATTTGTTGATTGTTTGCTATACCCACTTTTTTGATTTTGTTATAATCACTTTTAATTCCCGTAACCTTTTCAATTTAATTAATTTCAACAATTGTTTCTCTCCTTTGGTTATTGAGGTCTCTGCTTGTACTCTGCTCAACTGTCTCTGTGCTTGTATTAATCTCACTAGACTACTAGTTAATATCCTGATCAGGTTTGGTAATTCTTGTAATTTGGTGTTTGATAATACCCATTGGCTAAGGTGTTGTATAGTTGTGCTTTTTGTGGCTGGTTTTGATTATAGAGTTATCACTGTTTGGTTAAGTAATTACTCTAATAGGATCTTAGTGTGTTTGCTCAAAGTTCAGTCTCATAATTTGCATTGGAGAAGTAATAGTGTTTGTTTAGTGTCTCTTCTAAGCAGTTCTAGACATTTAGTTTCTTCTCTCATAATGAGAATTTTGTCGTGGAACTTCCAGGGGTTCGGCAACCCTGCAACTAGAGCTGCTTTAGATAATCTAATAAAGAGTCAAAATCCTGATGTGATTTTCTTATGTGAAACCAAAAATGACTCCACAAAAATGAGCCAATATCTGAGAAGATTCAGGTATCCTAATAATTGCATATACCCCTCTGCGGGTCTCTCTGGTAGCATATGCTTAATGTGGAAGAGTGGTTTTAATCTTGAAATTGTAGATAATTCTGATAAAATGATAAATACTATAATTTCTTATGACCCTAGTAAACCTGAATTCCTGGTAACTTTTCTTTATGGTTCTGTATACCGTGAAGAGAAGTTACAACAATGGGATTATATCAATCAGATTGGTGAGCAGGCTAAACTACCATGGGTTCTCATTGGTGACCTTAATATCACCATGTTTTCCCATGAGAGGTCTACCCTCACTAGCCCCACTACTGAAGAATTTCCTATTATCCAACAAATAATTGATAGATCCGACTTATCTGATTTAGGTTTTGTGGGATCTCAATTTACTTGGTCTAATAGGTAGTCTGGCAATGACAATATTCGAGCTAGATTGGATAGGGCTTTAGTAAATGGTTTGTGGCTGAGTCATTATATTAACTCCAAAGTTTTTCATATTGACTCAATAGGTTCAGACCATATACCAATAATCTTGGTGACAAATATTAATTCTCATCAAGGGAAAAGACCCTACAGATACTATAAGTGTTGGTTTAGTGACCCTTCCTCTCATTCTGTTATTAAAAATGCTTTTTGCAATTCTGTTAGAGGGTCTCATGCTTTTCAGTTTGTTAACAAATTAATAAATGTTAAGGTTGATTTAAAAAATTGGAACATTTCTCATTTTGGTAACATTGATCATAAAGTTAGAACTCTTGGTTCTCAACTTCAAGCTCTGAATAATCAATCTAATACTACTCAGAACCTTGAGGCTATCAAGCAAGTTGAGTTACAATAGAGCATTGGCAAAAAATCCAAGAGGACTTCTATGCTCAAAAGTCTAGAGTCGAGTACATAAAGGGTCATGATAGAAATACTAGCTTGTACCACAATTATGTGAATAGAAGAAGACATTTTAACCACATCAGGTCCCTCAAATTGAACAATGGACAATGGTCTAAGGATAGGTTACAACTTGGAGACCTATTAGTCAATCATTTCAGTTCAATTGGTACCATCTCTAATCCTTATAGGAATAGGAATTTCTTGAATTGCATAAATCCTTGTATAACTATTGAGGGCAATGACAAATTACTGAGTCCCATTACTTTACAGGAAGTTAGAGATACAATTAAACAAATGGCATCATGGTATGCCCCAGGCCCTGATGGTTTTCCACCAGGTTTCTACCAACAGAACATGGAGTTGGTTGAAACTGAAGTGTTTAAAATGGTTCAACGTTTCTTCCAGTCAAAACATTTGCTGAAAGAAATGAACCACACATTTCTATCTCTAATTCCTAAAGTCAACAATCTGGTTTCCCCTGCTGACTTTAGGCCAATCTCTTTATGCAATACTAGTTACAAAATAATCTCTAAGATTATTGTTAATAGAATGAAACCACTATTAGGCAAAATTATATCACCTTTTCTATCTGCCTATGTTCCTAACAGGAAAATACAGAACAATGTGATAATTGCCTATGAATTAGTGCATTCTATGAAGACTAGAAAGAAAAAAGATAAATGTGGTATTATGGGGCTCAAATTAGATATGTCCAAGGCATTTGATAGGGTTGAATGGCCTTTTTTAATTGATGTTCTCAAATGCTTTGGTTTCTCTGACTCGTGGTCTGATATAATTTATCATTGTATTAGCACTACTAGTATTTCTATCTTACTTAATGGCTCACCTTGTCAGGCTTATAAGCCTAGAAGAGGTCTAAGACAAGGCGATCCGTTATCCCCATATTTGTTCATTTTATGTATGGAATCTTTCTCCAGATATTTGTTGCATGCTGAAAAATGTCATCTCGTTCATGGGTTTAAAGTCAGCAAAGAGGCTCCTAGTATTTTACACTTACTCTTTGCTGATGATTGTCTTTTGTTCACCAAAGCCACCCACGATGAGGCTAGTAACTTAGTGTCCCTCATTAAAGACTTTAGTCTCATCTCTGGCCAAGTGATAAACTTTCAAAAATCTGGATGCTTCTTTAGCAAGAATGTTCATCCAGATCATTGTGTCTCTCTAATTAGATCACTTAATGTAAAAATTTTTTTATCTGGATGAGAAACATTTAGGCATTCCTCTATTCCCAAAACGATCCAAGAATGAGACCTTCTCATACCTTGCTGATCATTTTGATACGGGAGTTGCCAAATGGAAAGGAAAACATTTATCCCAATATGGTAGGTCTGTGATGGTCAATAATGTCTTAAATTCCTCTCCCATTTACCACATGAATTCTTTCCTGCTACCAGAAAATGTTATCCATAAGATGGAGCAATCCCAAAGGGATTTTTGGTGGGGAAAAAATTCTAATGGTGGTTTTTATCCTAGAAAATGGGAGAGAATCTGTACTCATAAAATGAGAGGTGGATTGGGGTTTAGAAACCTCAGGCACACTAATGCAGCTCTTCTTGCAAAAACTGCGTGGTTGCTTATCCATTCTCTTGACGAGCTTTGGTTTAAGATCTTGAAATGCAAATATTTCAAGAACTGCCACCCCTTGCATCATAAGAATATTATGAATTCTTCTTGGGTATGGAAGAGTATTTGTCATGGTCTGAATATAGTTAACCAGAATGATATTTGGGAAGTCAGAAACGGAGTCAATATTCATACTTTTTTAGATTACTGGATTCCCAACATGTCTTCTCCTTTATGGTTAACTTAACCTAATCCTAATATATGTGTGGATAGCTTTATAGATAATGATACCAAAACTTGGATTCCAGATCTTGTTCAAGCCTACTTCACACAAGAAAATAGTCAGAAAGTCTTGAGTATTAGAATACCCATGACTGGCCAAGACAGATTAATTTGGCCTTTTACCAACAACGGCACTTTCACCGTTAAGTCGGCTTATGAATTATTGGCAGGTGACCTTCCTGTAGTTAGTTCAAATTCCCAAGTTAATCCCATCTATAAGAGTCTTTGGAAAGCTCCTCTTTTGCCTAAGATCCATCTTTTCTTGTGGAAATGCATAGAAGGTATTCTACCCACTAAGGATAGACTGTATGTCTCTAGTCCTAATCAGGATAACACTTGTACTATGTGTGATTTGAATACTGCTGAAACAGTTGAGCATCTTATTCTTCATTGTCCTTTTTCGAAATCTGTTTGGGCTTCTTTGCCTTTTGGAAATCTTGTACTTCAAGAATCTGCTACTGTTGCCAATATTTATAATTGGATTGATAAATATCTTTCGACCAGTCGTGATCTCTGCTGCTCTGTTTTAACCACTGCTTGGTGTATATGGAGGGATAGATGCTTTCATATCTTTCAACATAAATCTCTTAATACTTTGAGAACTGTTAGACTAGCTGAGAGATTGATTAATGATACTACAGATTTTCTAGTCTCATGTCAGTCTAATAACCAACCCCCTACCATTGATGAACATGTGGCTCCTTCCAATATAGATCTTCCTCGAGACTGTCATATTGTCTACTGTGATGCTTCCTATGACAAGGATACTAACAGCTCTGGTATTGGTGTTATCATCTTTAATCAATCAGGAGAATGCAAAGGATGCAAGAAAATCTCAGGCCATGCCATGAATCCGGAAGAATCTGAATGTTTAGCTCTACTTGAAGCTGTGAAGTGGGTCAAAGCTAGAGGTTACAGTACCATCTGTCTCAGAAGTGATGCAAAGAATGCTATTTCTTTTCTTAATAACAGTATTGACCAGATTAGCTGGGTCAATCATTCTATCTTAGAGGATTGTCTCTTTCCCCTTAGTAATTTTGATTATGCAAAAACTGAGTATGTTAGTAGGAATTTCAATGGGTTGGCTGATAAAGCAGCTAAATATAGTAAAAGATACAATGTATCAGGTGAATGGTTGGACAGAAATCCTGCATTTAACCTAACACTGATGTAATCGTCACTATATTAATATATCCTTCTTTTCTAGCAAAAAAAAAAATCATTGAGTAATTTAATTTGTTTATCTAATTAGGTGTAAGTATTTTGATTTATAGTTAGTATTTAAAAATCAAAACCCTATAAATCTAGGTTTTTTCAACCAAAATGAATGATTTCAACAAGAATTTTGATGTAAGTGAATCGATACCTCCGAAATCAGAAAAAATATTCGTATCACTAGACAACGATCTCATTATGGCTAATTTCTGAGATGATTAAGTTTTTTTTTTTTTTTTTTTTTTTTTTTTGCATTTTTCGTACCCAGATTTGACATGAAATTTCTATATGTAACCCATTCTATGGCTTGGAACTCATGAACTTCTAGCAGTGACCGCCTCCCATGGTTAGGTTAACTTTGTCGCTGTCTGCTGGATAATAGTAATCTCATTGTCAAAGTGGATTTTTTTTTTATTGCTCAAATAAACCAAACAGTTGATTACTGTCCATATGATGTTTGATCTGCGAGCTGCTATTATGAAGACGAACAATAACAAATAATTAATGAATAGAAGTCGCATTTAAATAAACGCCAAAAATATAATCGATTTAGTTCCAATGCGCAGCCGCATGGGAACATATTTAAAGAATAGGTGTTGTTGCGATTCATAGCAACGTGGAGTGTTGCAAAGGTTGTAACATGATGCAATACTAATTCCAGAGAACAACATGATACCATCCGTCGACACTCTACTATGCAACAGCTTCCAAACAATTCCAACCCTTCACAGTGGTGTTTTGATAGCCTACAAATCAGCGAAATTAACATCAATTTGTCTTCCCATCCTACAACAATTAAAAGTTTATTTCATAATTATCATACATGACCAAGACCAAACTATCCTATCGTTTGTGTGAATAGAAACACTTCTTATATATGTTGTTACATCATTCCTCCGAATTCTGGTATGTAATATGGTAAGACCTAATTCTTCATTATTCATAAAATCCTCTAATTTGTTCTGCATATCTGATGTGTACCCAAATTTCCATATAACTGAGGGTGCCAAGAAAAAATACACGAACTTAACTTGGTATCCAATGTATCAAATATTAGGGGAGGGTACCTAGAGTAGGAAGTCTAGAAATGTTGAGACAAACTCGTGTTACTCTGAAGAACATGAAGACGTATCGGCATCAACGAACACATCATCCTTGAGGTTAGTGATACAATACATGTTTCCACTTCTATGTACATTGCTTTCAATTTTTTTATATTGAAAAATAACATGCCAAGTTATATATATGAATATCCAGTATTAGAGACTTGATCATTATAGTATGGTCAAAGTGTCAAGCAAGAATACACAAGTTGTATTACAACTTTGGTATGTTGAACTACAAACATAACGTCTATCTTTTGAACTTCATAATTGCGTCATAAGCACTATCTTTGTAACCGGTTACTAGATTGTGTATTGAACTATGAGTTGATTTCACGCCTAGAAAACTATGTTTAACTATATGAGTTTAAGGAAGTAGACTTGCGTATTTGGTAGTTGAAAGGAATCAAAGGGATTTGGTGGTCCGATTCCTATTGGAGATCTATAACGGGGACGATCCCTATTGGGGATCTATAGCAGGACTAATTCCTTCCTTGGGGATCTATAGCAGGACCGATCCCTATTGGGGATATCTTGCTGGACCAATCCCAATAGAAAATCGTATTTCCAGTCTCATATACACTTTAGGTTTGTGTGAATATTGAAATATGGTTTGCTATTTAGGAAAGTTCAATATGTCGACATAATGAGTATTAGAACATGTACTGAAACCTTATTTATGAATTGTTCAAAGATATTCCTTGATACTCAAAGTGAGATCCAAAACCGAAATATTTGAGTATCTTTTATCAGGGTTTTCGAATTTATATGTCTTTACTTTCCCAGTATGTATAACATATTTGTAAAAGATATATTAGTAAAGTATACTTGTATGCTAGATAACATTGAGTTGTCACCCATGGGAGATTTCGGTATATTAGTTGGAATTAGACAAAACCGAAAATTGGTATATATATTGCATAGTTTTTGATATCTCCGTTTATGGAAATTCCTTGGTGTCGAAACTGTCTTGGTCTATAAAGTGAAGTTTGTTCTTCTTACAAACTTAACATGACACTCTCATTTCATTTTGTAGTTAGTGTGATAGAGTATTAATAGTATTATTCGTAATACTATTCTGGAGAGGAGAATAACTTAATTAGGTGAAATCTATTACGTCTGCTCTTTAAAGACTTCTCTGGGATCAAGAAGCATCTAGAAGTACCGTTGGTGGGAAACTAGAATCGTATTGTTATTTTAGTTTTCGATTATTGATTTAATTGATTAACGGTAGTTGAACCTTGATATTCACCTAGTTTGATTATTCTGAGAGCCTTCTCTTCTGACATAAGGTCACTCAAACTAAATCAATGTATACATAATTCAGACCTATTTTTAGATCTGAAGATAGCCTTGTGATCATCCATTGTTAACAAACTTTGTTCTCTGTGTAATTGATCAAAAGGAAGGTACATTGAAGACCGGAGATCTGAAGACAAGAAGATTTCTCATTGGTTTCTGATCTTTGTGATGTACTTCGTGCATAATTGATTGGATGGGATCCGACTTAGCTTGTTTATTTCGATAGGCGTCTTATAACTAGTCGTAAAGATCAATGATCTATCATTTGGAGGTCTTCTTCAGGATCTGAATCCGATAGATTGAGCTAAAATATGATTATCTTGGTTGATATAAACCGAACAAAGGAGTTAGTTTAAACTAAAGAGCCTTTGTTTAACTCAACATATATCTCTGATTTAGTTCTTGAGATTGATAAAGCGGTTACCGAATACAGATTGTCTTTTACTGTTTAGCAATACGATCCAAAGGAGTTGAGTACAATAAATCTTCACAGCAGGTGAAACAACTTAAGATAGTGGGCTCTATCTTAGGATTCACATGATTTTACCAGATTGGTAGTAGGCGCAAGAATACTGAAGGAACTAGGTAAATTGGAGTTAGTTTACTTGGTCTCAACTATATGAAGTTGGTATGAGTTTTTGTATATAAGCTTAATTCTGAGAGTAGCCGTACCAAACTTTTTAGAGGCCCTAGAAAAAAATTGAAATTTGGGGCCCTAAAAAAAATCTCGATTGTTTAAAATAAAAAGATAAGATAAGTAATATACAATAAAATTTGCAAATAAAAACGACTTCCTAAAAATTAAAAAGATAAGATAAGTAATATACTAGCCTTCTCGATGCAAATTCATCAATTACTACATCGTGATTCATGTTGTTTATCATATGGACCTTACTAGATAACATTGCTAGGTTATTCAAAAAATTTGTGACATTGTCGAACGAAAGTAAGACTTGATCAGCTTCAACTATCGAAAACTTCTTTTTACACGGGCAAGTATAACTTGAATTGTCAATAAAGTTTTGTATGCAATTTCTATAGCAGTAACATTCCATATTTTTCAAGAAATTCAACATTTCAAGTTCCCTTTCAGTTTCTTTAGGCAAATAATAATTTAGTATATTTATTTCGGCATACAAGTCATGCCTATCAGTATCGGAGCCCATGTCATGCCTTAGATAATTTTGAAGCTTGATATAAGATGTCTTTAAAATGCTATCAGTTAGCTAGGTTTTTACTTTTGCATGGTATAAAATTGGATACTAATTCAGAAGAAAGATTTATCTGGGCAACATAATTAAAACATGGGCTAACTTGTAAGAAACTCTTGGATTTTGTAGAAATTAAAATACATGATAGTAGTTTCATTTTTATTTTTGGATTGGCGAAATAAACAGTAATTAGTATATTAAACAAAAAATTAGGGGCCCCTAGGTGACTGCCTATGTGGCCTAATGCTTAGGTACGGCCCTGTTCAAAACTGAACTTGGCCCGGGTTTTTTTTTGCATTTGCAGTTTTCTCGTTAAAAAAATCTTTTGTCACTTCTGCATTATATGGTTTGTCTTTATAAGATTAAAATAAATACACGTGTACGTTAATCAAACAGTTGGTTTAACCCCATAGTTAGTTCGGTCCGAACTTATACTATATACCAAGTGAACATCTTGTGGTTGTATCGTCTTGACAGTTTCTGTCTATATTAAATCACACAAGGTGTGTGTCATATATGTTGATATCGAAAATATTATGGTGTACTTGGTACCCTCGTCATTTCAATTGATATCATAGTAGGCAAACACGAAAAAATCTAACAATTCGTGTTTGGTGCGATCCAACCTATAAGATATTAGATCTAAATATGGTGATGGAAGAACCTAAGTATGATTCAGTTAACGTAGTACATGATGTCTAAAATTTTGAATTAGATCTTGATGAGGACATCTCGTTCAAATCGGTGTCGGAAAATCTTCATGATATCACGTCATGTGAATCTACTAGACAAGCTCGCCTTATTAAAAATGTAGAAGTTGTTGATGTATGGGAATCCATCTATAAAAACAACTGGATGAAATTTCGGATGATGGTGACTCAGATATTGATCATGAGGGTATCTCAAAATACTCTAAGCTACTGGATCCTTTCACAAAGAAAAAATGACAACCTCTGATTTCATCGCTCTTGTGTCTCTGCTTTGTCGAGAGAACAAGAAATTTAGGAAGGTTTCCGAAGAGAATAATAGTGGTTATCGTCTTATCAAAGTCTCTTCGTAGTAATTGTGAAGAAGATCTAATTTCAAAGAATCTTGAATGTGAAAATCTTCATAGAGAAATCTATCTGTTAAAAAGAAACTTTCTGAATCTGAAGCAAATATTATATTCTCAACAAATATTCCTTGAAGACAAATAAAATGCATATATTTCTCTAGAGAAACGTCTTGAGACTCAGCTAAGTGGTGCTTTTGATAATATCAAGACCTTGGAAGAAGACTTGAATAAGTTCAATAACAACTCAAGCAACCTTATCTCAATACTAGAAGCAAGTAGAACTCTTCGATATGCAAGAGGATTTGGCTACAATGGATTTGATGCAGAAGTAATATTTGTCAAAGATTCAAAATCTTCCCAATCAGAGGCTACTGCGGATGACAAAGCTGCGACAGTTTTAAAAGGGGATGGGAAGAAAAAAACTCCAATGCAAGCGGATCCACATAAAATTAACATTAAAACTTACACTTCTTATGTTACTAAGCATTATTTTCATTGTGGGAATAAAGAACACTTGCAGAGAGGATGGAAATTTTGCAAGATGAAATTTCCTTTATATCAAATGAATTAGCTAAGTTTGCTCTCCTAAAGAACTCAGATCGTTATTGTCCAAAGTTTAGGTAAAAGAATTATTATAGATAGTTCAAGTATTTCCGATCGCCCGACAAAAGTTATCTGATAAAAGACCTGACAATGGAAAGAGAGATGACTTTGACAATACAAAGATAAGATCTGATGTTCCACCTTGGAGAAAGGTAGTTCATAAGGTATCCAAAAAGGAAATCAACCTACTGGGTATGAAATATACAACAACTGTTGGTCACGAAGTCTATCATACAAGCAAAAAAAGAGATGTCAAAAGTCGATCATAAGGAAGACATACAAATGTTAATCTTAGATGACAATGGTTACAAGTGTCTAGTCAATAGACTTAAAAATAATCTTAAGTTGTCTAGTGTCTCTTGTACGAGTATATGTTATGATGTCTCACCTCATCACAAGACAAGGAAAAGGAAATAAGTCAAAAAAAAATGCTAATAGAAGTACCTTGTTCTATTATGTAATGAAAAATGGGTTATTACAATTAGTTATGTAACAAAAGAGAAAAATATGAACTACTATGTCAATGTGACTCTTTGTTTTCTTGGATATATTTGTGATAATAAAGGGAATGATCGTATTGTATGGTTAATGAAGATTTGTTTCTCTATAAAGGTGAAAAAAATATTAGTTTCGGTCACAATACACAATCCTAAAAGAGAAATATTTCATTTTGTACTCGCTGCAAGAAGTAAATTTCGCGGCAGATGAGATGGCCAAAAAGGGTTGTGCTCTTTGTATGGGCGTCTATGATAATTACATTAATAGTACATGTTTTTTTAAAACATTTGAGGATCCTGATGAAAATTATTTTCGTTTTAAGTAATTTCTATCTTTCTTTTTAGGTTCCTTCCTGTTGAATAATGCCTTTAACATTGTAACTGTCTTTTGCTTCTATTATATTCGGACTTAACCAAAAAAAGAAGAAAAAAAAGATTAATAGGTAGCAAATATAGGTCTCCTTTGTTGTTGTACACATAGTATAAAAAGAAGTGTTTGATAGTAAAGCTGGAATAAAATGTCGATATTATGCTTGAATTTTGTATATAAAGCTGGAAAAGATATTACAAGGGTTTTATAAAAGGGGAATCTTTTAAACTGATATGGATATTTATGTCGTTTGAGCTCAAACACTAGGAAAATTATGGTAGGCATTGGTAATACGGTTCCCTATAATGTACCTTAAGTTTAATGAGTAATGTTTGGAAGACCTTATTCTTGTCAGAATTCAGGTGAAATTCAAAGATATCACCTAGTGTCTTTCTTGTCAGACCACTATTTGAGCATTTTATATAACCTCTTAACCTTGTGGTTGTTCGATTGTAGAACTCAGAGCACAATTACATATAGGGAACTAATCATTTGAAATTTTTATAAATTGGAAAGAGCAACAACAAAACTTGGAGTGATTAAACTTTTTTTTTCTGATGAAGGAGTGATTGAACTAATAATACAGTCACATTATATAACCCGAAGAGAATACATATACAACCACACTTAATGTTTAATTACAATTGAACTAAACTAACAAATAACGTACACCCCTTTATCAATATCCCAAAACATGTATTCTCTGCTAACGGTCAAATTGCAAACTCTTCCAAATTCATCTTCAAAATAGCCTTTTGATCCCGGGCCCATAGTAAATTTCTGCTGCTCAACATTAAAACCCAAAACTAGTTGTAAGTCGGTGAAATCTTCGCTATCCAAAAGCTCAGGTGTTTCATAAATGTGAGGATTTGTCACATGTAGATACGCTTGTTACATGACCAAACCTGATCCACTATTATTATCTTCTTTTAGCTCCCTATTTTCAATCCTTTTAATGGTATCTAAATTCAAAACCTGCTCGGTTATGAAATAATGTCTTGGAATACAAATGTTGTCAGGATGGAATGTGATAGGCCATAATGTCTTGAAGGAAGGAAACCTCAGAAATAAGTCAGTTATTAATTGTTGATTCTCATCTAATTCATGTTTTGTAATCACTACCATTCCCCCAATAATTAGCTTCTCCTTGGAAACATGGTACGTACACGGTTTTTCTGAGCATCACAACTATTTCAATATCAGTTTCTGGTTGATAAAATTCATCAAAGCAGTCGTCTATGAAACTATTTTAGCACCACTACCAAAACACATATTGTTTTCATCCATATAAGTTGTTTTCTTAGGTGTCACAAAGCTAATCTCAAAACCAGATCCAAAATCCTTAGGTGTCACTAAAACAAAGTTTGTTTTCTCGGCTTTTGCCTGCTTTACTAATTTCTTAAGTATAATGTAGTGAGTCCGCCTTTCTATGAGTTTTAGGCACATAGGATGTGATTTGGTGTAGTTTCCTGCTAACTCACGATAAAGCCATCACAAGTAATGATTTTTCACCCACCTCTTCCACTCTGACATGCAGGTCTTAGGAGCCTTGCAGGTAACATATCTCACAGTGGAGAATCCGGAACTGTACTTCAAAGGGGGTATAATTAAGAATATATATAACAAATAACGAGTGAGTATGGGGTAGAATAAATGTCTCTGATATTTGAATTAATTAAAATATGAATTTTTCAAACAAAAATTGTGTATACCAAAATATTCAAACTCATTAAAAAACATCATGTGCAAAAAATATTTAATTTGCGAAACAAAAGATATTATTAGAAATTCAGTTGCAAATATGCAAAAATGAAAATGCATATCATAGTATATTGTATTTTTAACATATAATATTTTTGTAATTGACTTATTAGTAATGCACATAATATGTACATTAAGATAATAAATACGGTAACGAATTATATATTTTTTTGAACTTTTTTTTCCGTAACACTTATACATTAACGTATATACGACTATCGAATATTTATTTGTAAAAATAAAATTTTATATCATAAAAGAAATATAATTTACAAGAAAAGAAAGAAAAAAATGTATGAAATAATTAAGTTATTGTATATCTCAAACCTATATATGACAAAGAAAATTTTAAGTTGTCTATGGTGACAAATTGACGATCAAATTACTTGCTGAAATATATTATTGTTATACTTGGACGACAGTCTAAGTTACCTACGACCCACATGCTCCCCCTTGTATTCTCTCCTAATATCTCATACTTCCCATTATCATCCTCTTCCTCGGAAATTTCATCCTCAATGTTTCCATTATCTTCACAAGTGTCATCATTTTCCTTATCAATGCTTCCACTCTCTTCATCATCATTTGACCTATTCTCAGAGCTATTATCTGAAGAGCTATCATCTCCATCCGAAGAGATGGAATTTTTGGTCTTGGAATTTCAAAGGCTGTCAGATGTTACAAACACCTTTTTGTCACTGAGATAAACAACTACAAGAGTGCCCATTTTTTATCTATCTCCAAGAGGAGGATGAGATACATGTAGTGACTCACTAAAACGATCTATATCAAACGAAAGATAAATTTATGTACTGTTATCATGTGGCAAAGGATCATCTTTAAACTTTTCATACTATTCATCAACTAATAGTTTTGTTGGAGTAGTATGAGGCTCTTGATGTATATTAGCATTTTCGCTACTCCACTCACTCACGGATTCGACCATAATTCAATTGTCACATTTGGCTTCACAATTTGACAATTTTAGCAACTCTTGATGCCCTTGTTTTTTTTTTGCCAAATCTGACTTTTACCAACAACACTACGGTGCTCTAAGTTCAGCTTGACGCGAGCCTATATCTATGCATTTTTCACACATTACAATATAATACACATGTAATGATCAATTGTTCAAAAAAAAAAGTGATGATCAATCTAATGAAAATCATAAAGGAGGGACGGAAGGCTTGGTGGTTAAATTAGCCATCACTTTTGTCTAGCGTCGCCTAACAGATGTGCAGTTATAATACTCGTATAGATTTTGGTTTCGAATAAAGGGGAAGGATCCAATAACATAGTTAGAATGACATTTGGTTGACATTTTGGCACCATTTTTCTTGTAAAACTCGAATTGCATTGAAATTTAAAGCTAATGTTTTTATGTTATATTCCTCATATAAAGATCTATCTTGCTACCAAAGATTAAAGCACTCTGAAATACGAAATTTCACAATCTAAAATTTTAATTTCGACCTTAAATCTCTAACGGTTGAAATTAGAATTGGTAGATGGTGTCATTATACATCTCGGAAAGCACTTATTTTGGCAGGAAAGAAGTGAAAAGACGAGGGTACCCAAATACACCACAATCTTTTATTTATCCACCTATAAGTCCTCTTACCGTAAGTGATCGTCTATGGAAAAAGTCGAGACAATGCAACAAATCGGTATTCACATTTTGTGTGATTGTATATGGATACGAGATCGAGACAATACGACTACCAAAGTGTGATACTTGATAATAGGTTCATACTTAACCAAACTCTATAGGATCACTATCAAGTATGTCCGAAGTTAACGTTTGTGTAACTTACTTTAAATTATATAAACAAATATAATTGCAGAAAATAAAAGTAAATCACACAGCAAGATTTTGTTAACGAGGAAAACTGCAAATGCAGAAAAACCCCGGGACCTAGTCCAGAATTGAATACTCTAAGAATTAAGCCACTATACAAAATCTATACCAACTTCGTATAGTTGAGAGCAAGCACTACCCCTAGTTCACTTAGTTTTCTCAGTATCCCTGCGCTTCCGACTTCGATGAGTGCACGCACTTGAACAATTCCTTTGGATCGTATTCCAAACAGTAAAGGAACAACAAATCTGTTTGGTAACAACTCTTTCGATTCTTTCAAGATAAAGATATCTCAAGTCATACGCAAAGGCTCTTCCGTTTAATCTAATAAACTCCTTTGCCTGGTTAGATCAATCCATCCAATAACTACAAAAGTAGTCAAGTTTAGATTCGCAATCAATCGATATAGATTCCAACAAGAAACTATAAAGTGATGTCGATCTCACGCAACTAATCAATCGAATAAATCCGATTCTAGTTGGATCTCAGTCGATCAAGGTTTGTGCACACCCAAAGATATGAGAACCAAATAAGAAATCTTTTTTGTCTTCAAATCTTCTTTAATCTTCAATAAACACCTGCACAACACCACTTGAATCTCTTGTGATCAATCACACACAAAACGAAGTCTGTTAACAATGGATTATCACAAGATTTCTTTAGATCTACAAACAGTTCTAAGATCCCGTCGATACTTCGATGTAGTTTGAGTGAATCTTATATCAGAAGAGAAGATTCTCACAAATAAAAAAACTAGGTGCAATCAAAGTTTGAACAACCGTTAGTCCATCAAATCAACCAAAAACTAATAACACTACAATTATCTAGTTTCCCACCAACGGTACTCGTAGAGCTTCTTGATGCCACAGAAGTCTTTAAACGAGCGGTCGTAAGAGATTTCGCCTAATTATGGTACTTTCCTCTCCGGATAGACGGCTCTACCAGAAACAACAAAAAGATGACGTTTGCCTGTCTCTTAGCATAGTTTGCTAGAAATGCAAACTTAGGTATTTATAGACCAAGGATGTTTGGACACCAAGGAATTTCCAAAACCGAAAATATTCTCAAGATATGTAATGAATGGCAAAATTCGGTTTTCCTAATTCCAATATAAATGCTTGTCCGAAATTTCAGAAATTTCTCAATAGAAAATCTTCAATTAGTAAATAAAAATTACTAATTTTTATTCTCTAGAGATATGCATTTAATTGCTGGTAATTAAAGCATATAAAACCAAAAACCTTAATTAAAAGATTCTCAATTTATTTCGGCACAGGATCTCCTTGAGTACTAAGGAATATCTTTGAACAATAAATGATAAGAGTTACTGAACGTGTTCAAAGTATGTAGACATCTTGAAGTTTAAGGCAATCGGTTCTACCTTATAAAAGTAATCAGGTAAGAGTCGATATTACCCAAAACTAATCAGGTAGGAATCGATATTACCCAATAAAAATAATCAGGTAGGATCGGTGACACCAATCACTAGGATCGATCACACAACCTCTTATGATCGGTCACACCAATTACCAGGATTGGTCACACCAATTACAGGGATTGGTTACACCAATTACCTTATAAAAATAATCAGGTAGGGACTAAAACTACCTTATAAAAATAATTAGGTAGGATCGATTACATCTATATATGGTATATACATGTGATCGGTCACACCAGTCACTAGGATCGGTTACACCAATTACAAGGATCGATTACATAAATTCTTGTGGTCGGTCACACCAATTACTAGGATCTGTCACACCAATTACAAGGGTCGATCATACCAACACATGGTGATTACTTAGGATCGGTTACACCAATTAATAAAAACTAGTCATACAAAATCATAAGTCAGGCATTGTGCTTAGTTATACCAAGGTACATAACAAAGTTACGATCGGTTCTACCATCTCACACATATTGGTAATCCAAAGATTTGCAATGAATATTCGTACCAATAAGCCTAACGATTTCCCTTTCAATTCATAAAACAAGTTCATGAATGTACTTCCTTTAAACAAATGTAAAACATTGTTTCCTAGGATGAAATCTTCACCATAACCCATTCACATAATCATAACAGTATATACAAGATTATGTCGATGTCATATCTACGAAGTTCAAAAGATAAGCGTTATACTTCGTAGTCTAATTCTCTAATACTATGATCATATAAATATGACCATGTCACATCACTAGAGTAATATATACACTATGTACAATATATACAGCTTCGCAGTTATGTTTTCAATATAGCACGACTTGAAAGATACGTTAGGAATGAAAGCAGTTCAAGTCAATATTACTAACCTCAAGAGGAAGGATGATGTTGTCGTTGTAGTTCGCTTCTTCTTCACTTTCTTCAGGTCTTCGAAGTAATACTTGTATGTCTCAACATTCCTAGACTTTCTAGTCTAACCTAAACGAAGTTGACTCTAGTATACAATTAAGCGACTTTAGATGAGTTTTGAGTCACTAAAATATGACAACCAAACTTGACATACCAACGCTTGGTGAGTTCAACCGAGCAATGCTCTAACAAGAAGAACTTTATAAGAGGAATATTTCATATAAAAAAAAACTTAGCTTCAAATTCGTTACAGCTTGAGTTTTACAAGTTAAATGACGCCAAAATGTCAACTAAATATCATTCTAACCATGTCAATGGATAGCGAACCCTAATACCTAAAAACGCCGTCTGCTCTGATCTGCGCTCATGTGGTTTTCTCGGTTTGTGTTTTTGCTTCTTTTTTTTCATGTTTTGGTCTTGGTAGTTCTTCAGCAGAGATTTGTTCCTCCCTTACAAAGATTGGATCAAGCCAATAGTTTTCAGTAATGGGTACCAACCAAGATGCATCAAAGGTATCAGTTCCGGCAACTCCGAGTAGATCGGGTCTTCTATATGTTGTTAGCTATCTATCAGTTTTAGCTTTACTTGTTTTGGGCCTAATGTTGTATTTTGTAATTCCTGTAACTCTTATTTGTTTCTGTTTTAATGTTAGTATTATTAGTTTGAGTCTTGATATAGGCTTAGCAATGAAAACAAAGACAACAACAACTCGTTCAAGATCATCATCAAGTTCATATATTATTACTGGTACTTCATCTCCAAAGCCGAGTCAGTCCGCCGATTCGCTCTGCTACAGACACTTAAAGACTGATTCAGATTACTACTGCCACTTAAGACACTTTGGTTATTGTTTGAGATACTTTGGTTACTTCTTGGCTACTGTTACTACTAGTTGGGTCGTTGCTACCTTGATTGCATTAGGCAGTCTAAACTTAAAAAACTCCAGGTCATGTTATATATATGATCTGATGAACATTGGGTTGGATTTTATCCAGTCATCGCTCCATGCTTTGACACATACTGGCTTTCTTTCGAAAATCAGTGTAGCCGTAGAAGTTTGCTTCTCTCATTTGGGGGAGAGTAAAAGGTTTTCTGAAATTATTTTTAGATCTGAAGCGATAGTTTTGATAGGCAAGAATTGGTGGAGATGTTGCAAATCGTATGAATGTTTTATGATCTTGAAACCATCCTGTAAGGTTTCTGATTTTCTAAATCGGTGTAATGAATATATGTCATGAGGTTAACCTCTTTTTCAGAAAAAAAAAACCATGTCAATGGATCATTCCCCCTGTAAAACTCAAAACATATCTTAACTTATAGAATGTTAGTTGTTTATTTGGATTTAAATGTTTGTCGTAGTATCAATCTATATAAGCAAAAACTTAGAAATTACGGATGTAATTCTTCTTTAAACAACTTCATCCTCCTATTTTAAATGCAGTTGAATATGTCACTTTAACATCCGGCAAAATTGACAGTTTCTAGGCATATAACCAACTTTGTTGAATGTACTATTGCTAAAAGGAACCCCTACGGAACTTCATTAGCTCAACTCTAGTCGATTTAATACAAATTAGAATTACGTTCGTTTTAAATTTTATATCAACTTTGGTAAAAATAGAATTGAAGAATATTCTTTTGCTGTCAAATTAGAAGTCTCCTTGATCAAAGGGTTGGATTTCCGATTTCCTAAGAAGAAAATTGAAATGAAATAATTGTAAAATTTCTCTCTTAGAGACAGAAAAAGTCAAGTAAAATGAAAACTCGTTTTCAAGAAAAAGAAAAACAAAAGAAAAAAGAAAAATTTAATGAACATAACTTCTTATTTAGATTCCATTTATTTAAGCAAGAAAAAAATGGACTTATTTCAAGACAAAAATCTTCCTCCCAACCATACAACACCCTTATATATACACACCATGAAAGTATTAAAATACCAACCAACTGCAATCTCCAAAGCCTAGTTCTTGGTTCTTCCTTTTCTTCTACTACTACTTCTTGGTTCTTGACAGATAAACAAACAAGTTCATCAAAATGCTAGGGAAGATCAAAATGAAATCATCAGTAAAGAAACTAGCAAATAAAGTGAAGATAGGTGCCGGAGGAGGATCAGTTGGTGGTAAGCATTCGCCACACTTCGAATTATTACTTAGTGATCAATACGAGGAGTCGTCATCTCCGGCGACAACTCCAACGGGCACGTTAGCTCTATATGTAGGAGAAGAAAGACAAAGATTTGTAGTTCCAACTGGATTTCTTTCTCATCCGTTGTTTAAAATGTTGTTAGAGAAAACTCAAGCTGAATTCGGATATGAACAAAGAAATGGATTAGTTATTCCATGTAGTGTATCTACTTTTCAAGAAGTTGTTAGTGTGATCGAATGTTGTCATGGACAGTTTGATATTGCAAGGTTAGTTGATGAAATCTCATGCTGACAGGAAGTTTAGAAGAGATTTTTCGACTAAGAAGTAGTATAATTGGGTTGATCATGGATTGTAACCTCTTTGTTGAGTTTATAATTGCTTGGGATTGAGTTAGCTAGGAAATTGTTAGCCATATAGATAGATACACTTTAGATGTAGCAGTTATTGAAGTCTGCAAAAATGTTTATTCTCATTTTTCAGATTTCATTACTTTTTCCTTTCTTGATTGGGCAGAAAAATTTGTAGTGAATGATTTGATTTCTCATATGTAAAAATTGCTCGAATATTGTACGATGAATCATCACCCTTCAAATTTTGTTGTGTTTATGAGAGATCATTTTTCATTTTTATCTTTTTATGAACCGGCTCAGAGCGGTTACTCTCAACCTCCCGGTATTTTTGTACCATTTTTACATTCTTCGGGTGTTACCTTTCTCTAATACAATAATAAAATCGTACAATATTCACCTGTAATCACGGCTTGAATTTGAAATTTGTAAACATATATCTTGGTAATGGATTAAGTTTTTTCTTACTTTAAAAATTTCAATTAGTCTCAAATTAACATAAAATATCATGGTTACTATTATCATTTTAATTTTTGTGTCTTTGGGGGATGGATGAACTATTGGAGTTACGCAGCCGTTTACCTAACACTGATAGCAACAAATTATCAGAATCCATATCCAAATGCTAACATTATCCTTCATCGCAGTAGGAAAAATTTCATCAAGAAGCTTGATTTATGCATGGTAATTGATGATGTAAACAAAAGTCAAAGGGTGCTTGTTGTGATAATACTGATTTGGTGGTCATTTGAAATACCATAACATACTCTATAATCTGTATCTGGTGTTTACGTCTATTTTAATTAAGCTTATCATTGCTCAAACATAAAAATTAAGCTTATTATTCAATTGCCTATTATATATCATAGGCCCGCGGCAACTTGCGAACGGCATGATTTAATACAATAAGCCTACCTAAAGTTACTTACTACCATACTGCACGTTAAAATTTGAGGTGTTTTAGTTATGTCATCTGATTGATCAGACGGTACCGAATCTTGAAACTTAATCTTAAATCAGTTATGTCATCCACTTATCTAGAGTTACTACCACCAGACAACTTGCCGAACTGTCATCGGAGGCTTGCTAGTGACGGAGCGAGGATTTTGTAGTTGCGGGACAATATACATATACATACATCAAAAGACAGTTCCGTCATTGTTTTTTTCTCCAATTTTACTACAAATGGCACTGACAAATTCATGAGCTCTCACTAGGTCGTCTACTTGATAACATAGGTCTGGTTAGAATGTTAGACACACCATAAAAAACTAAACAATGAGAATTTTATATGATAGAGTGATAGTGGAGTAACTTCTTTTTTGCAAGTTGCAGCTACATTATGCTGACCTTTAAATTGTGGTCCAACTCCAACGAACATGAAGACTTGCAAAGAACCCTAGCTAGCTCTAGCTAACACAAATGCCCACAAAAGAGATATACAGTAATTAAACTTTGCACAAATCAAGAAAGATTGGAAGAAAGTATATTAAGACTTGTGTTTAACTGTAAAAACTGTCTCTATACGATGGAGTGAGACAATCTTGCACTAATTAGTGTTGGTCTTAACTATAAGCTTCATTTACTCGGAAGATATGATTACACAAATCTCACACGTAATCTTGAACAACTTCAAAATCATTGTGAATCTTAAGACAGACAATAGAAAATTATAGCCGTGTCGATTCTGTCTATCAAGGCCCCAACAACGTTTTTCTTGGACAGTGGTATTCTTGTCTACGTTAACTGAAACAAATCATCTTTTTTCTTGAGCGTCGAATCGGAAAAAATGTTTGTCAATGTTGGTGGATTTATCTTTTTTCCTTCGCAACTGTAACAACTGTAAGCGTGTATGACATCGGACCATTGCAACTGTAAGTTGGCATAACATTTGCCATTGCAACCGTAACCCGGGAAGTATCATTTGCTGTTCACAACTGTACGTTTGTGTTCATGTGCATGAATTACAAAAAGTACATCACCCGTACTTTTTTTTTTTTATCGGTAAAATAAAAATTTCATTGAAAAAAGGGCATTTAAGAGGGGTGCCTTAACCCAATGATTTCAACCGAACAAAAAAGGGGAATCGAAAGGGGATTCGGCTACCCAAATAAAGAAACACAAAAATTACGGAGGCTGGAATAATGAATCCCATAAAGAAATCACAATATTTACCGTAAGCCTTAACATTCCTGTATTTGATTCGGCCTGAAAGAATGCTTAATGAATCCCATAAAGAAATCACAATATTTGCCGTAAGTCTTAACATTCTTGTATTTGATTCGACTCGAAAGAACACTTGTAATTTGATATCTCTAATGAGGCTTGCCGGACATTTGTTACACGTAAATGTTTGGTAATAATCCTCATCAATATCTATGCGGATTTCAGATGAGATTTTGCAGCATTAAGAAATTTGCTAGAGAGAGTAAATTAACCATAAAAGGTACATAGACAATTGTTGTATGCCGCGAATAATTGCAATGGATCTAACAATTACTACTAAATCATCAATGTGGATTTGCGGAACATTTAGATGGAGAACACAATCAAATAAGCAAAAGTACTGAATTCGACAAACAATAGATACTTATTGTTTTTTCACCAAACAGCCTTAATAAACACGGAGTAATTGCAGACACTCTATATAAGATCCTACTTGCACTTCAAGAGGATTATTGCAATGAAACCTAAACTTACATGACAGTTCATCAATAAGTATACTACACTATACATTTCTTGGTGTGGGAAATAGAGACACACGTCTACTACTTCCTTCAATTAATGACTGCCCTCAATTAGAACCCTCTTCATTTTATCAATCAGCTTTTGTACCTGTTCCCTGGAATGAAGAGGCATGGGATACACACATTCACAATCAAGGGCTCCATTCCTAATAGTATCAAAAACAGCAATGGATGGGCCTACACCATGAATTGATGAGCAACCTATGTAATCTTCAAGACCTAGTTTCTGATGTAAATCACTAGAATTGTTGAACACAGGGTCCTCAAAGACTGCAATGAATGACGTTCTCAAGGATGAAGATGGAGTCAAGCTAGGGTTGTCAATTGCCTTACACATGAGGTAGTTAAGGTCAGCCATGTCTGTAAAATGCTTATTTGCGTCCAGAGAATTTGTTAACGCCACATAGCATTTACTTGCTAGTTCCCACAGTTCAGCTCCTCCGTTCACATCATGGGTGTTTAGAACCCCAGAGTAGTAGAATCCTGAAATAGTAAGACCTGGCTATTTTACTCAAGGAATGTATTTAATCATGGCAAACAGAGAATGAAACAGAGAAGACCTTGACAGATTATTATTTGTACACAAATAATATACAAATAACATACCTCCAAAATCGTAATGGGAAATTTTAGTGAAGAACCACTTAGTCAATGAAATTTAATATTAGAATTGTCATAAACTCACTATACCTTTAAAATAAACCAGAGTCAGTTAGGAATTGGGGACCAAATGGATCAATGGTCAATTAGGATTTGGGGACCAAATGATGCTTTGCTCAATTAGGAATCTTTGACCAAGGGAAAACAGTCCCGCAATGGACAATGAAAACACAGTCCGAGTGTAGCTACAGTCCGCTCTAGACAAGGAAAACACAGTTCCTTAAAGGGTGGAACTCTATATAGTAACACAGGCCCTAATATATCCAATTTCACATCCGAGTCTACGAGGATGGGTTAAGTGAGTAGTAGACATTATTAGTGCTATGCTACACTGGGTCTAGGACCCCAGCAAAACAACCGTAGCTTGTGAGATATATGATGAATTCAAGAACTCCGCAACACTCCTAGAGATCACCAGTGACTTCATAACTCTAGTCTTGTCTAGAGTTAAACACACCTAAAGGTGCTCAGTCAGTTGGGAACAATAAATCATGTATGTAACCCACGAGAAAATAAGCAAAAGGTTAAAAAGAAAAAGAAAAAAACTCGGTAACAGCTAACAACCTATGAGGGCAGTAGTTTGCATATCACACACACATGAGTTTGGTCAGCACAAGCCAACCTTGCCAATGGCCAAGTTGGTCAACCATGGTCTACTACATGCTAGGTTTGTGAAATATGACACTTATTTGTAGCCTGCAAGAGTTAATTCAGCACTGAAAAGTCACCATTCGAAGAGATTATTCCATGTTAAACTTGGTTCATCATCCGATAATTATAAATCTGGTAAAAAAAAAAGGAAATATACCAAGGTTATGGCTTTCGAGAAGTGGGTCCAGCATTTTACGACAATCCACAAAAGTCACAACAGCATACTTCTCCCATTGATAATCAGGGAGCTCTTTCAATGAATATGCTGCTATCATTCCAGCAGCTGCGATGGCTCCACTCATTTTAATTCCTCTTGCCTGGCATCCCTGCAGTCCACAGTGTATGGATCAAATTATTACTCACAGGATTTCATATATGGTTTGATGCATTTTTAATTGTAAAATTTTCTTGAGGGGAGATAAGGGCAAACAGGGTCATACATCCAAATGTACAATATCTCCAAAGAAACAACAAATATAACTTATGGTCTTCACTGCAATGAGGGCAAACAGGGTCACACATCCAAATGTATGAAATCTCCATAGAAACAACAAACATAACTTATGGTCTTCACCAAAAATACTTAACTGACTAAGTGATCATAAATGTCCGCGCAAACACTACTTTAGATACAAAAGTTTATTTCATAAGCACTCAATCCACATAAAGATTTCATAATCTTTCGACTTACATCATAGAATTCCAAAAACTAAGCAAGAATACTTCTGTTTACATACTAGATTCACAAGTTATCAGATGCATGATTTGAGTATTACTATTTGTGCAATCACTTGTACTTCTGTTTAAAATTGTGTACCGAAAACTTTACAATGCTGACTTTTTTTTTTTTTCATTTTTCTACTTTCCGCAAACACAAGCAATCCCCAAAACAAATTTCCAGGGTAAAGCAAATATGTCCCCTGTGTCTAACTAAGTAAAAAACTTCATATGCACTCATAGATTATACAAATGCATCTAGAAACATAAAATTATAACAAATGAAATGATTTAGTACTTACAGCAAGAAGTCGTTCGGTTTCATCAGTTGTCAACTGCAACCTCACAACACCAGAAGATCTCGGCATCGAAACAGTATCAACAAAATCCAAATTCGAAAACCTAAATGCATTCAATGAATACCCAACCAAATTAGCACCACGAGCCCAAAATGGTTTAGTAGCTTTCCCACTAGGTATAAGATCTTCAATTCCCAAATTAACCTCATCCTTAATTCCCATATCATCCACATCCTCTCCAATTAACCCTAGAAACTCATTAAGTAGCGTCACAGCAGAAGTCCTATCACAAATAGAAGTATGAATACGAAACACTAAAACCCATTTCTCTTCTAATGTATACAATGTAGCATAAAACAAATCCAATTCATCCTCATCCTCATCCTCGTCCTCTTCAGATTCTGATCCTGATCCTCCAAATCCTGATTCTGACCATACATTTAGATTCAATTCATGCTCAAGAATCCGATGAACCGATGATAAATTGTTCTCAGAATTAGCTAATTTCTTAAGAAGGTTAGAAGTTGCTGTCGAATCAGAAGATTGAATCTGAACATAAGGTGATGAAGGAATTAAGAAAGAGTAAGTATTAGGTTGGTAAGAAGTGAGCTTAGAACGAAGAATTGGATGATTAATTTGAAGTTTATGAAGAGATTTTTGAAGAATTGTTATGTCTATTGGTTTTGATAGAAGAAGAGCTAATACTGTAGTACCTGTTCCTCCTGGTACAGCTCTACACCAACTATATTCTGCTCCTCCTACTTGTCTTGATTCTGCTTCTTCTTCTTTGTTTAGATCCGCCATGAGAGAAGAGCAATGAGAAATCTTGGGATTATTCTTTTTTAGGTTTCGGTACGCTGAAATGATAATAATTCACGAGAGATTTTTCTCGATAAGTTTGTTAAATTGTTTTAAAACACGTGTACTTTACGCCGCGTAGATGATGGCGAAGTGGGGCCCAATTTATATCCGTTCCTTAATTTCTAAGGCTATCGGCTGTTTGGAGCCGACAGCATCAAAATGCTTTCATTTTTACTTTTATTTTTGGTTCCTACAGAATGCGTGTATTTGGTGCCTGTCGACCGGTGATTACTGTTTTGAACCTCCATGTGATGCACACAGGCCGCAGCCTTGTTATATATTTGTCCGATGCGCAATCCGTAGGGGTGGCATCTACATGAATAGCGTATGTGCACCAAATCCGCAAGCAACATATCACTTTTGTATAGTTTTGAAGTTGAACTTTACAAGTATGTGAAGTCGATCTTGTAACAATCCACATACTAATGCTTTTTGCACATCCTAATGCTTCAATTACAGATAAAACACAAGTTTAGATACCCTGGGATTCAGCTTGCTTCACTTGGACGAGAATTCTAATGCTTTTTGCGATGATATTTACGGAACCACTGTGCCAACAGCCAAGTAGGATTCTTCTGTGATGACGCTCTTTGCGTACGAATCATTGCCAGCGGACTGGTGGGGCGGCATCAAGAGCTGTGAAATCTTGTGTGATTCATTCTACCAGCTGAAATGCCACTAAGAGACGAACTGAGTCGTTTTCACTGTCAATGAAATTTTCCAGACTGGTCACCGGAGGATACAATGAGTCGCCAAATATCTCTGGCTCTGCGTCCGTTTTAGGACTGGACCTGAAAAATAAAAAATAAAGTTCATCGTAGCTGTAAACTAACTATTACTCAGCGGTGAAACTCATAATTCCAGTCGTGATTTGTGAAGGATGTCCAGGGTGCAGAGCTGGATGCACATTTGCATGGTTCAGCTCCAGTGTAAAACTTATCTATGTGAGGTATTCCAGTCTGCAGTAAAGTGTTGCTATCATCCCAAACCTTGTTTCCCTTGACAACTACAACAACACAAAGTCCTTCTAAAGTCACAGCCTCTATTATAGTCCTCTACAAGAAAGGTCCAACAAGAAGATTAGAAAATGACATGAAGTTGAAAAAACAGCGATGGGAAAAGATTAGTAGTGACCCAAGGAGATCAGGATATAGAGAAGCACAATGGTAACCCCGACAGAAAATCTACTCAATAACCAATAATGTGTCAACCAGTATACTCCAGATTTTTATGATAATAGAGAAGCAATCTGCTTCCTAGTAGTGCTTAAACAACCAACAGTTACTAGAAATTCACCTTACGATTGGTCTTCAAAAGCATCGGGATCTCTTAAAGTATCATGCTTATAGATATCAAAATCCACCTACTTTCGTACTTCTATAAAACCAAAAGCACATTCATTTCTTACTTAATTTAGTGCATTAGGCATCATGATATGTTAAAAAGAACACTTTAACGAACAAACGCGATACTTCTGCACAGCAGCGGATTTCACGTACCTTTAGTGAACCAACAGTTGCGGTTTCAGGAATCTCATTAAAGAGTTCTGGGACCACAAAGGAACAGATACTGAGTGTTGTTGGATTAGTGAAGAATAAGACCTCAGATGTCAAACAACTCACGGAAAACGAAACCACCAGTGTGGATCTCCTACGATGGGAATCTCTGGGAGTGGTTTGGGAAGATAACTTTTAAACAGAATTTGAAATTTATGCTCGTTTGCGCCTGCACCAACAGTGTCTCCATTGACACCTATCTCCAGGAACTGAGAAATGCTCCCATTAGTCATCCCTCTTTCATCAGTCAATACTGATATATGTTCATGTACCTTTCTCCTCTTCAAAGAAGAGTTCCTCCGAGACCTTTGTACCTAAAAAGAAAAGTTTATCATGAGCATAATTTGTCAAATGTGCAGATTATTATCAGCTGCAATGAAACTATGATTGATAATTTATGAAACAAACAGTTGAATATTTAATGCATGACAACATATTTTGACATAACTACACCCATTAGGCAGCATCTTACTAGCTCTAGAATGTTCCTCACCCTTCTATTTTGGTGCTACTTCACAGTGTTTATACGCCAAGAGCTTCCTTATCCTATGATCTCCAATACGTGGTGCCTGCCTAAAGAATCCCATACCTTTGGAGCTGGGCTGCGTGCATCCGTAAGAATTTTAGTCATCATCTCTACTAACTACGTTTACATCATCCAGGATACAGAGAAAAGAACCTTGAGCACTGTTGTCGCTGCATAGAGGCACCTCAACGCTAATGTCAGAATTAATTGGTGCAGGAGGTTTATTATCTAGTTCCAATAGATAGTCTGAATTGCTCAGGCCTCGTGTGGTTCCATTAACCTAGAGACTTGGTTTCTAGCTGCGCTCTATCCTATTCACTACTTCACTTTCACAGGATACTCTGTAGCCAGGAGAATCACTCTCTATCTTCACAACTTCGCCAAGTTCATTCCTGCTATTCGCATTTGCTGTCACTGAACTAATGCGTCAAAGCAAAACCAATTTTGGCCAAAAAGTGAAATGTAAAAGATAAACAAGAGCGATTAGGTAAAACTACATCTCATTGAACAATTTCCACTATCTCCATTAAGTACTATTAAACAGCACATTCAACTGACCTTTATAATTCTTCAGCAATTCAGAAACTTTATTCTCTTACCTGATCACAACTTTCACCAATATGAACTTTTCAATAGACATCAACTGTTCAACACCGTCGTCGCAGACTCGTAGTGCAGTGTCTTCATCAAACTCTTTGTATGAAAACCTTTCAATGTGAGTGGGCATATAGAAAAAATTGAAGCTAACCCTAGGAAATTTCACTAAGTTCCTGTTCCTGTGGATTTCCAGGTCATAGACCCTAGACTAACACTCAAAGAAAAAAAGACAGTTTTCACAGATCACTGCAAACATAGATACATCAACAGAAAATTCCCAAGTGGACTATTCGTTGAATACAACTAATAGCTCCAATCTACAACAAAAATGTCTCGCATTTTGATTCGGATTTTGAAATTTAAAGAATATAAATAGAAACAAGGGTTCCATTTATTATGTCCATATTCTGGTTAGAGATAGAAAAATGATTAACACTCTGAAAAGATTTTGAGGTAGCTTTAGTTTATAACATACAACAAACTCAATTGAAAAAAAAAAAGCTAAAAGAAGTTGAATTGCAGTATTACATGGGTCTGAGACTCTGAGTTTTGGTGAGCAAACGGTAAGTGAAAGATTACTGGCAGTTGTTATATGCAATCAAGATAGCCTACAACGATATCTAGTATATCGTCTGTTGAACTCTAAAATCCAAACTTTGGTAGTGTGAGGTTCGTATGATAGATATGTACAAAATCATGGAGCGTAAAATACAACTACTGATTTCTTATTTATATTTTCATGTAGTCTACCATTTTGTGAGTCGAAACCAGAAATGGATAACAGTTGAATGCACAGTAAAAGATTGAAATAAAGCTGATTCTAACTTACTTTCATTTTCGAGTTTCAAGAACAGAATTTAAACACACAACCTGCTGAGGCTCTTGGAAAACTTGGTATCTCTATCATAAGTTCTTTTTCACTTTTCGCATTCACAAAGCGTAGAACAGTATTGCAGTAACGAAAAGTCATCATCTGCAAAGCTTTAGCATTCCTCAAAATCAGTTTCACCCACCTCAATTCCCTTGGATTCCCAACAGTTTCGCGAAAGCAAACTGATTCAAGGGTTGGAAATAAACATCCAGCAGTCACAATATCGAGCGGCCAACTATCAGTGTCAGAGACATCTCCTTCGTCAACCTTGGGACTTTCTTCTTCATCACTAAAATACTGGAAAGCAAATTGAAATAGATGATTAATTACTGTTTACATAATAAGTAACAAATGTAGAATCATTAGTACTGAACACTCACCTCGACAAACTCAAGTGACTCCAGGGTAGGTACTGCTTTGAGCAAAGCAATTAGTCCTTGAACAGTGGTTAGTTTATCAGATATTTTCAACATTTTGACATTACAAAATGTCAGCAAATTGTTTGACAGGTCGTATGCAGAGCGGATAGCCTATTTATCACAAGGCAATAGCAACAAATAATTCAGTTATAAGGAGTCATACTAAGCCATACAAGAAGAAAGAAACACAAAACTTACAACTCTGAAGATATCAGGAAGAAAGAATACCTGTAGGGTTAGATCATTGACAGTTAGACACTTTACATGTGCAAGGGCTCGAAGTAACCTACTTATCTCTGCAAGATTGTTTTGAGAGTCTAAGCAAACGACTGCTTCCACCAGTGTTGAAAAGCTAGATAAGACATATTGTTTTTCAACATTAGCCGAGTAGGTGAACGTCACAAGACTTGGGGCATCAATTTTGAGAGCACAGTCATTAAAATCATTTAACGTGAAGTCCCTATCAACTCTCAAGAGCTTCAGTGTAGGAATTGAGATACAGAAATTCCTCATACGATATTTACAGTGGTCCAGAATCAATTCTTCAAGGACAGGAGAATTGGAAAAGAGTTCCTCATTCCAGGATCTATCGCTGAACACAAAATCAGCAATTTCAAGGCGCTTGAGTCTCGGAAAAGAGATATATTTAGGAAGGCGGATACTAGGGTAAGTTTGTAGCTGCAACTAGGGCATGGGATGGGATGGTACGGGTTTTTGCTTGGCTCAGTACTTGTACCTCCGTATGGTCGGTACCTGTACCTTGTACTTGTACCTGTGAAGTACGGGACGGGATGGGACCTGTACCCGTTTAACTCGGTACGGGACGGGACCGGTTCTTTACCGTGAGAAGGCAATCATTGACAAACAGAACTTTAGACAGATTCATCTCCTTTGCCCAGGAGATTGCACAAATTAGAGCAATCGCCTCAGCACCAACTGCATCTGTAATCAGTCCAAAGTCTGATCTACAACTCTTTACTCTACCTGCAGTATCACAGAGAATCATACCCACACCCATGTTAAAATTCTTGAAGGAACCATCTATGAACATGATATAATCAACCACCTGAATGGAAGTTTTAACATCCATTCTGATAGTTTTAGAATACTTAGGAGGAGCAATATAAGTATTGATTAATCTTTTAGTATCCAAAATTACTCTATCAAGATTTATAGAAGCACTTCTGAAAACCACATCACATCTTAATTTCCAAACACACCACATCACTATAGCTCCAATACTTGACCAATTAACTGCATAAGGAGACTTCCCTAAGACTTTATCAAACCACCATTGAAATATATCCTCAATCCAAACATAATCGGTAACAATCAAATGTTGGAGAGATAAAGCAAACCAAATATGAGACGCAATAGGACAAAGAATAAACAAGTGCATAACAGATTCAACTTCATTTCTACATAACGGGCAGCAATCGTCAACAGCAGGATTATAAAGCTTAAGGGTAGAGTTTACTGGCAACATCTGAGAAAAAACTTTCCACATGAAGAATTTAATTTTTGGAAGACATTGTAAAGACCAAACTTTTTTCCAAAAAGAAGCATCTTCAACGGAACTATAATCATTCATATAAACATTGTAAGCTGTCATGACAGAGAAATCACCACTTTTAGTATGACCCCACAAAATGTTATCTTTTTTACTAATATTAATTCTAAGAGACCTAATTTTAATAACATCATCAGGAGAAAACAAAGAGATTAAAAGCCCAGTATTCCAAGAGTTATTCTGAACATCCATAAGCTCACTAACAAAAGTGTAATCATTAAAATTTGGGTTAATTGAAACAGATGGCGAGCTACTACAAGGTAACCAGTTTGAAGACCAGATTCTCGTAGAGGTACCATCATTTATTTTACTCACAATATTAGATTTTAAGAAAACCAAATTATTAACTATACCTTTCCAAATTCAAGAAGAAGTATCAGCCGCTTTATCTATTTCCAACAAGTTTTGGTTAGGAAAATACTTATCTTTTAAGAATCTAGAAACCAACTGATCTGGGTTTTTACAAATTCTCCAACCCAGTTTAGCAATAAGAACCCTATTAGTTGCATAAGAATTTCTAATACCTAGATCACCACTTAACTTAGATTTACCAATATCAGTCCAAGAACGAAAATAAGCTGCTCTTCTTGGGTTTTTCTTTAACCACCAAAAAGTTCTCTGAATCGAATCAATTTTTGAAGTGATCTTTTTAGGGAAAGGAAAACATGACATATGATAAACAGCCAAACTGGAAAGCACATGTTTAGTAATAACTATTCTACCAGCACCATTAAGATTTGATCTTTTACAATTACTTAATCTGGCATAAAATTTATCTATAAGAAATTGAAAGGACTTAGTTTTATCCCTTTTAACAAATAATGTAGTACCAAGGTATTTCTCTGAACTACTAAAAAAAATTATCCCTAGAGTTTTCGATAATAACTTCACATGCTTATGATGCATCTTAGCACTAGTAAAGAAACCAGATTTCTCAAAATTGATAGCCTGACCAGAAGCCTTTGCAAAAGTATTTATAATCTTCATTAGGTTTCTAGCAAAAGATAAAGAAGCTTTTGAAAACAGCATACAATCATCAGCGAAAAACAAATGAGAGATAGAAGGACTATTTTTCTTTAGTTTAAAACCCTGTATCAATTTATCAGTTTCACCTTTCATCAATAGTCGAGATAAAGTTTCCATACAGATAATAAAGATGTAAGGAGATAGGCAATCTCCCTGCCTAATACCCCTAGAAGGGAAAAAAAGCTCACCAGGCGAGCCATTTACCAAGACTGAATAAGAAACCGTACTAATACATTGATAGATCAGCTGGCACCAAATTTCAAAGAAGCCAAGTTTTTTAAAGACTGAAAGAATAAAAGGCCATTCTAGTCTATCAAAAGCTTTTGAAAGATCTAGCTTAATGGCCATAAAACCATTTTTATTGTTTTTTTTCTTCCTTGTTTTAAAAGAGTGCAAAATTTCATGACTAATTATAATATTATCTTGAATCTGCCTATTAGCTATAAAAGCAGATTGATAAGGCGAAATAAGAGAGTCAAGAAGAGGTTTTAACCGATTAGTTAATTTTTTTGAAATTATTTTATAGACTGAATTTGTTAAGATAATAGGTTTAAAATCATTAGGAGAGGAAGGATTATTAACCTTAGGAATAAGCGTAATGAAGGAGTGATTTAACTGTTTGAGAAGAAACTTATTGCGAAAGAAAGATTGAACGTGATTAATAACCTCGGAAGAGACTTCTTCCCAGTTGTCTCTGGGAAAAAAACCCGGAAAGCCATCAGGCCCCGGAGATTTCCAAGGAGCCATATTGTTTACAACTGAATGAATTTCTTAAATAGTAGGAATAGCTACTAAGTCAACATTCATTACATCTGTAATAATTGGTTGAACATCTTTAAGAACTTCTTCAATCTCAGCATTACTTGGCATTGAAGAAGTATAAATACATTTAAAATGATTCGTAAGAAGAGATACAACTTGCTCTATATTTTCCAACCAATTACCCTGACTGTCTCTTAAAGTATGAATGGTGTTATACATATTCCTAAGTTTCACAGTGTTATGAAAGAAATTCGTATTCTTGTCATAATGTGTAAAGTAGTCAATTCTCGATTTTTTTTATAAAAAGATTTTTCTATTTCATACCAGAAGTCAAGTTGCTTTGAATAATTCAGAATATAACTACCTATTGTAGGAGTATAAGGCATAGACTGAAGCTTCTCAATTTCAGAGTTTAACCTAGATATAGTTGTTTTAATATGACCAAAAGAGTTCAAGTTCCATTTGCTGAGATCTTGCTTAAGATTTTTATGCTTGCTAGCAATAATAAAACTTGAAGAACCCTTGACACCTTTATCCCAAGAATTAATAAGAACATTCTTAAAGTCCGAACTCAATTGCCAACATTTAAAGAATTTATAAGGAATGAGAAGACCTTGTTCTTGATGAAAACACTATAGTAAAATAGGGCAGTGATCAGAGTAAATTCTACCTAGATTAGTGACCCTTGTATGAGGAAGAACCGAAACCCATTTATCATTCATAAATCCCCTATCTAGTTTTTCAAAAATCAAATCAGTTGGATTCTTGAACCTTATATTACGCCACGTAAAAGGATTACCGTAAGCAAAAACTTCATTCATTTTTAACTGAGTTAAGGTATTTCTAACAAAATCCGGAGGAAAGGAATTATTAGGGTTACCCCCTTGTTTTTACGAAGAATACAATATAAAGTTAAAATCCCCTAATAATAACCAAGGCCTATTATCAACTTCATTCATATGACACAAATAGTTCCATTGATTTCTCATACCCAGAACATTTAGAGAACTATAAACAAAAGAAACAATGCAGTTTTTTATAACAGGAGTTATATCACAATAATATGAATCATGTTAAAAGCACTACCTATAACTTAAATATTAGAATTTGCAAAATACCCTAATGCCAAACCACCCGATTTACCAACGGCAGGCACTACATGCCACGAGTCAAAAGGTAGGTGGTGAATAAACTTATTAACAGTTTCAGTGTCAACCATAGTTTCTAAGAAGCAAATTGCATTAGGTTTAAACTTTCTAAAAAATGTTTAATAGATGTAGCCATTTTTTATCAGAACAACATCCATTCATATTCCAGCAAAGAAATTTCATGGTTCTAAGAGAATAAATAGAAATAAAAGCAAAGACAAATTAAAGATAATATAGGAGAAAAGTTCAAGGAAAACTTACAAGGTCATGAGCAGAGGCAGGTTCAGCATCCATAAAGTCCATAGTGTCCACCATCATGAGATTGACTTCATTTTCAATTCTTCTTCAGTGATAAGAGGTTCAGGAGGTAAAACAGCAATAGGGGTAGGTTCATAAATAACTTCCTTATCAAGACAGCTTGACCCTATATTCTCCGAAGTCTGATTGAAAAACATATCTGAAGTATAGCTAAGCTCAGTAGAGGAGTCAACCATAACCCCAGAGCTAGAGAAGACTATTTCAGAAACAGTAGTACACGAAGCAGACCAGAAGACATTTGATTCCAAATTTTCAGAGCCCGGCAACCCACTTCTTCGAAAGACAATCCAATAGGAGGAGAGAAAGGAGGAAGAGATACAATAGGAGGCCATTGAGGTGTTAGAACCATAAAAGATGCAGAAGAATTTGAACTAAAACCCACAAAAACAGATTCAAAACTTGTCCTAGATCTTTTAACCTTTCTATCATGACTAAAAAAGGAAGGATCAACTGGAAAACCATGGTCAGCGGGACCAGAAAAATCCGACGACGGAAGTAAGGGACAAGAAGAGGACTGAGAAGAACCAAAAACCAAAGAAGAGCTAGGTTCCTTAATGGATAAAGCATCAACATAAGGAAAAGAAGGCAAAACAGAAGGTATCACAGGGAGAGGAGAAGAACTTGAACCTTTTACATTTCCAACAGGCTGGAGACTGAAGGAGCAAGCTGTAGGTTGCGCAACAACATTAGTATGAGATCCAGCACCAACTGAAGCAGAGACCTCACTCTTTTTGTTTGCACCAGATCATTCCCCTTTTTCAGAGACAGAAACTACCTTAGAAATAGCAACATGAGTCGCATTAGACGAAGGGGCAGGTAAAGCTCTCACAAAAATTCTAGAATGTATTTCCTTACACTTGACTTCATCATGATACAAAACAAAATATTTGGTGCAAGCATGAAATGGCAACTTAGGATAAAAACCAGACATAATGTAAGTTCTTCCAGAAGTATTAAAGACAACTTTCTTGGTCATTGGAGTCTTTAAAGGAACCATGACCTTTGCTTCATAAAAGTTTCCCATGGGAGTATCAACTGCTTCAATCTTACCAAATTGTTCTATGATTTCCCTATCTTTTCCTTTATTAATGAGAGAAGTTGAGATAGTGACTTGGACAGGCATTAAGGTTTTATCCCAAACCAGATCAAACACCGACTCTAGCTCACCCAAAGGCTGAACAACAAATAACTGACTAAAAAGCAAAGTTGGCCTAGCTGTTAAAGCCAAATCTCTAACTAAACTTTTCTTGAACATAATAACAAAGAGATTTAAAACACCCTCCATCCCTTGAATAAAAGGCTTAGCTAGCTTAAAGTCTGCATAGTTAATAGTCCACACTCTATTCAAATGATGCTTAACAGAAGTTTTGTAGTAGTTACGATACTGATCACACATCAGACCTGCCAGCCTAAAGGGAAACTCCTCCACATCTTCATCTAGATCTAAGACCCTTACATTATCTTCAGGCACAACCATAATCACACAAAGTTGATGAGAGAAACAGAAAGATAGAAAGCTTACAACCTAACAAGAATAGCAATGAGACTCAAAAACTAAGAAGCAGGTCATTTTATAATGAGAGAAATAAATAGTAGAATGTTGCAGCCCAAATCTTTTAGACTTCTCTAGGATATCAGTTTTAAGTAACCCAAAAACCAAATCTTTACTCAACAGACCAACATACCATCAGTTGAACTTACAAAACAGGGTTCTCTAAATACCAAAGTTGACAAGTGTTACAACAAGTCTGATCAAAACTACTCTCAAGATAATCAGTTATAATAAGATAAGCAAAAATTATTAAGAATTCCAATACTTAAATCAGTTAATTAATATTCTAATTTTATACTTTCAATTTAAAATTGAGAAAATCAGAGATTATCAATTTCCAAAGACAAACCCTTAGAATTTTCAACTAAGACTTGTTTCAAGAAGAACCTATGGGGTCTAAGCAGCAGGTAATCATGAGCCTAAGCAAAAGCTTAAAATAATGCTCTTCAGAACTTAACCAATAGTTCAATCCAAGTTCAATAGAAGTAAATTAATCTTCATAATCAAATCCCTACAAGAAGTAGGACCTCATCAACAACCTAAAGACCCCACGCCATCTCTCACTCCACGTCGAGAGTTGCGGTAACCTCCCCTCTCATTGGCTGGTGAACAAAACCCTTGCTCCTGATTGGCTGAAAAGCAAGTTATACCCCCTACATTTTGTGACCATTAATTTTTAATAGAATTGGCTCGATCTGACGCTCCAAACCGAGTGATAGCTTAGTAGATTCTTACACCGCGTTTACATGATTTTAATAAAATCTGAACCTTTAGATTAGTTGTTGAAAAAAAACGAAAAAAAAAAAAAAAAAAACGTGAAGGTCTATATAGAAAAAAAAATTCTTTGGGAAAACATCTGTGAATTTTGTATTTAAAAAAAAAAAAAATATATTTAAGAACTATATTTAAAAGGTTTATGTGTAATTTTCCTTATATAAAATTTTTAAACTTTTCTGATCTAATTTATGTACACTGATAAACAGATAATATTGGAATCCTTTTTTTTTT
Organism: Papaver atlanticum; assembly: GCA_023531105.1. Taxonomy (NCBI): domain Eukaryota; kingdom Viridiplantae; phylum Streptophyta; class Magnoliopsida; order Ranunculales; family Papaveraceae; genus Papaver; species Papaver atlanticum. The sequence goes on from JAJJMB010017633.1 coordinate 6,904,680, forward strand.
TTTTTTTTTTTTTATCTTCTCTAGATTTAAATCGAGATACCTTCGAATATTTTCATTACTATATTTTAGTTGAAAAATCTGAAAACTTCCGAAAATATGTTTTGGGAGACATATTTAGTGATTCTTTCATCATCAGTTAATGCAAAATTTAGCAAACGAGTGATTCTTTTATCGGCAGTTAATGGAAAAGGTTGGAAATTTCGTGGAGTCTAAGTTTTGTCGATTCTAATCAATGCTGATGGTAACATTGGTAAGTAAGTATGTTTAATAAGGTAGCAGAATCTGTGAATGGTTAATTATATGTGACAAGTATTTCTCAAATACCAAACTTTCCTTTGGCGTCCGTGTATATGAACTATAAAGTATTCGAGGAAAAGCCAAATCCCGTTGTTTCCCAGTCGCTTCTCTCTTCTATGATTTGTGTATAATCTGTATTTTTTTCGGGTACAAAACTAATTTAGGGTTTTTCTTTTGGGTTCTAAACCGTATATTGCATCTCGGGTTTAAGATTAATGCTTAGATATTTAGGTTGTTTATATCGTTTGGTTTGGCTTGGTTTGTTTTGCATGATTTCTGTGTTGTTGGTGTTAATGATCTATGTTGATTTGTAGGTTTCACCATTTTTTCTGATTTTTGTTTGAATGTATGTTCTAATATGTTATTGATTTCCTGTATTACTCATTTTCATCGATGTTACAGGTGATAATAGGTAAATTCGAAGATTAGGTACTATCTGATTGGTAAGTTTACGTATTTTTATGGGTTTTTTTTTTTGGCATAATCTAATTTTTGTTCTTTAGTACTTATAGACAGTTATCAGTATTTGTTTTACGATTTTAGAAAAGTTCCAGTTTTGTGGTGTCTAAAAAGGCTTTATTGGATGTGCCAAGTACCAAAATGGTGTATAGTTGTTGTGCTTTTGCTCATATTAGAACATCACATCTTGCAGCCCTATTTTTTCACCACCAATTCGTAATGTAGTACTTATTACTTTTTGTTCTCATGGCACTATTGTTTTTTCTTGAATATATAGCAATTCAGAACAGCAAGGAGCCAAGGTATTTCACAAAAAAAAATATTAGGTGAACAGAACTTGAAAATACGAATCGGTAACAACTCTTGCTGTTGTTGTTTTACAGGGTGCAAATAGATTAAAACTTTCCTTTAAACTGGTGTTGTTGCTCTATGGGATAAATAAGATTATTAGACCGACCGCATAAAAAAAAAGTGTCAAAGGTTGATGGCTTTTGATTGTCGATTGTGCTACTCCGTTCCTAAATTTGTGTACTTTGGCTGCATATAGGTAAATTACTATTATTTTTGGACGGCGATTTGAAACCGAAATCCTTTAACAGTTTTTGTTTACCATAATTGAGGCTATCTTATAAAGACTGAAAATTAATTAATGGGATTTTCAGTTTGGTTAAGTAATTCTCATTAAAACAAGAATTCTGATGTGATTCCTGGCTTTTACATTTCTTAACTAGCTTTATTTTCAGTGATGTTTAATATGGTTTTTGATGTCATCCAATTCTTATCATATTGATGGCAGAACCATCAAATGTATCGGCGCTGAGACTGCAAGAGTACTTGCAATACATGGAGTTGAAGTAGTTATCCCAGTGAGGAATATAGTTGAACATATTTTACAGTCGGTAAGCAGATATAGCAGGAAACTATGCATGATAAGTTACTTCAAGTAGGAAGAGATAGCAAAGAAACCAATGTCAACTGTGGGTGCGTTGATGCATTTTCTTTTAATACATACTTCTATGTGTGGGGATTAAACAGGAGATTTGTACTTACAAGTCTTCTACGAATTCATTCGCATTGGATAAGAAAAATAACTATGTTTCTTAACCTTAATAGTAATATGTATTTAATTTCCTCCGATAATTGTGTTTCCATTACGGGTTTTTTTCCCGATTGAGAAAGCCAACCCTAATCTTTTCTTCTCCTCTTCTTCCTTTTTCTCTCTCTAACCTTACGAAAATCCTATTGCTTTTCTTACCTACTCATACGTATCTGTAATCTCTAATGCTAATATGTTCATATTTTCGTTATTATCATATCATTAGTTAACTGGAACCAATTTTTGTAGGTTGGGGTTGTCAGAGCAGGTGGGAAGACAAGAGGAGGCAAGTTTTGGGTTTGTTGTATTTAGGGACATCAGAGGTTGAATTGGAGCTGTGATCATTAAAAGCACTTGAAATACATCCTCTGGCTAAATTACAAGGTACGTTTCCAAATGATTTCATCTTTCATGGTTTTTTTCAAATATCTGACATACCACTCCATGTAACTTTTTCTTTGTTTGGTGATGCCAAGATGCATCGTCAACATGATGTTCAAAACAACAAATTCAGTATTCTACTTGAATCATCTAAGACAAATTCTTACTATGATAAAGATGGGTGTCATTATGCTATAGATTTTGATGTAACATCCTCATCTTACCATATGGTTGTTCAAACTCATCTCCCACATCATATGTTTGTACTACTGGGGTAATTACATGCCAAAGTGGAGTGCTTTGCTCCTGATAATATTTTTTTTACTTTTTTGGTTTCTAGGTCCAAAATATTTACCACATGTATCAGTGAATGTTTAATTGTTTTCATTTTGAGTTGTTGTGCAGTAAAAGAGAAAACAAAAGGGAATCATACTATCTTATCTTATACGGAGTACTATCCAATTACATCGTCTATATGAGTCCAACTGTTTAAGGACCAGTCTTGCTTCTTTGCATGATTAACAGCTTTCATGGATTTGCATCGAATTATAGGCATTTTAAAGCGACCATTTACTGATCATTGTGCCTCTATTATGCTTCCTGACTTCAGCATGTTGTCTAATATATAATATGGCACATCAAGGCTTGGGGAGCGAAGAAGCTCCACCAGAGATCAATTCAAGATGATTGATGGCTGCTCCAAAGGTTATGTCAATGGTGGAACGTCTGTAGGGCTTTCCTTTGAACTGGTGCATTTGTGTGTGATAGATGGTACGTACTGGTGGTGTGGAAGCGAGCAGATTGTGCTAAAGGTTACCGAGATCAATTTTTTTTTGGTGGGGTTCAGGTCTTGTATAATGCAAACTTTTGGTGGTTCTTTTTTAAAAAGGTTTTTTCTTTGTATTTTCGTTGCACAACACACACCGTGATTATTTATTTATTTTTTCGGATAGATTTTGCCCAGTAAAGGGGAGATTTGATTAATTGATGTTGTAGATATTCTGTGTCACTTATATAATTAGTTTAACCAAAATGGTTTTGTTAATGATTGCCATTTTTTGATTTGTAGAGATTAGTAACTGCTTGAATTAAGGTATCTAAAGAAACTCCATCATCACTGTTATCTTATGTAATTCCATGGCATTTCCCTGGAACGCTCAGCTGCATTCCTTGGAACACTCGGCTGCATTCAAAGGTTTTTATTTACTTTATCAACTATTAATAACAGTGGTTAATTAATATGATCTTTCTATTATTCTAATTGATTTCTCTATCATTTTGGGTTGTATGAAAGATGCACTCTTGCTTACCTACATTCAAACATTTTTGTACCATTGTACAATCTATTGCGCGCGGTAGGACTATCACGTTTTTCTTAATGAAAAAGAACCTAACAACAATAGCAATGTCGACAAATAACTAATTATATTTTCGTCTTTGGTTTTATAAGATGCAAGGATGTTCTTAAATGGAATTTGAGTGTCAAAATCCTTGATGTTGTATACACTATTCCAGGCTTATATGTTATTATTGGTCGGCTTTGATATATCCATTGTTTTTTTTTTTTTAATAACTTGAGACTTTGTTTGACATTCAGGGAGATTGGTTCAATTTTAAGTTCAATAGCATTTCTATTAGATTAATATGAAACCATGTAGCAACACTGAACGATATCGCGTCATACTGCATCTCAGAAGTCGTACACTTATAGTGTTGATTTGTGACTTCAAAGAAGTGATTAGATTTTGGTTCATTTTAGTTGTTTTTTGATCGGTCAATAGGAAATAGATTAAAGTGCACACAAGCCGTGTGCAGGAAGATACAACTTAAAAGATAGCGACAATGCCCCGAAAATACAAGAGCACAAAGTAAAAACTAAAGCGACAAAGCCCTGAAAATACAAGAGCACAAAGAAAAACTAAAGAAGTAGAAATTCAAAGTACATAAGAAGAATAATCCTCTTAGATACCACCAAATAATAACTCAAACTTGAGAACCATGAAAAATCCATTCAAGTAATACTCTCATCAACCTCCTCTATTGTTAGGTCCTTATGATTTTGCCTAAGGTCGCTAAACATATCTTTTTGACCTTTCTTTGAAGAAGGAAAACTTAATCCCCAACCAGAACCTGCATCCATTAACTTAATAGCTGATATATTATTTGAACCATCGAGAGATTTGGGGGTACCTTTCTTTTTTGAACTTAACGAGCCGGTTGGAAAGAGTCCCGTTGCTTTAGACTTTAGGATCGACATTGTGTTGCATCGTAAGCTTGACTTAGAAGAAGCCTGATTTGAGATGCTGAGTTGAGTATTTAAACTTTCTTCTTTACTCGATACCAAGATTGGTTCGGAGGAGGATGGTTTCTTGATGCAAAAATCCAAGTCTTCCACAACTAACTCCGAGGTAGCAACCTCCTCCGCCTCCTCATGAAACCCATGGAATCTATTATAAGTTTCGAAACCAGGTGGAATGGATGGATCAGAGAAAGTGGAGCTTGCTCCTCTTGAATGCTCCTCTTGGTTCATTTTAGTCTTCTGTCTAAAATAACTATATCGTGTGTTTTTGCAGACCTAAGTGCAGTCCTTGATGTCGATTGCCAGGATTGGGATGCATTTTCACCAGGCTTAGTTGATGCCAAGATCAACGTTTGTCAGGAATTTAGCTGGTATACTTATGCTCCTCTGTAATGCTGTTATTTGGCACCAAGAGGCCCATTGTCTTCCTGCTTGAAGGTTAATTACAATCGGTACCTGTTTATACGAGTTCGTTACAGACTGATGGTGCTCATTACGATTAACCTTCCATACCGATCCATATGAGGTCCAGGTTTCTAGGTGGATTACATCACCGAGTTCATAGAAAAGTTTAAAAGCTGGTTGGTAAAAGGAAGAACCCTCTGTTATAATTGACCAGATCGTCACAAATTGTAAAATGACGAATATATAAATATATAATTCTCATGCCAATGATAAACAAACCTCTTTTAATTTTACTTTTAAAATACACTACAGTACATGAAACAAAAGGCATCCAGTTGGGTGTTAAGATAAATCAAATGCAACTCCAAAAATTACTCCAAGGGTGTATGCATGTCATTTATCCTATTCCACTTGCATTTACAACTTGATATGTTTTCATTTTCTAATTGAAAAAAAAAGATTGAGACACAAATGTCATTTAATCTCTCCCAATAATCCATTTTCAAATTTTAAGCACCTAAAGGTACATCTCACTCAATAATTCATCCGTGCCAAAATACCGTTCACCAGTCTCTCCCAATATTTGTATAACCGGTAACTCCTCATTTATTAGTGCATCATCATGACCAAGATACAAGAAAGGGAGAGTACTTACATTCCAAATCAACTCTCACCTACAATGCCCGAAATCATCTTATTAATCACGATACATATGTATACGAGTATATATGTACAATCAATATATATTTTCTCTAAACGCACATGATCGTTCTTTGATGGATATGATTATTCATGAAATATATGCCCCCATCAGAACTAAGTGTTTAAAAAAATATAAACCGGACAGAGGAGAAAATGCAGAACACTCCGTGAAGTATCCTAGATGTAAAATGACAGAAAAAAATATGGCGAGATTTAATGAGGACTTCAGTTTATTAAACTTCTTCCGGTAGTAAGAATGATTGTCAAGAATGAAGATAATCTCTACATGGTGAATTGGTATATATAAAATCAAGGATGGAATTCATAAGAACTCTGGGAATGTACCGATAGTGGTGAATCTGGTGATAATTACCGGATATGTGAAGGATTATTTAGGTAATAACATTTTTTTGTATTGCTTTAATTTGTACGTAAAAATTGGTTTTTTGTAGCAGCGTCTTTTGATTCACAATAACATTACAGGTACAATTAGCCTTTGTATAGCTGGGTATTCGTGGATCAGCTGGATGCTCAACAAGTACATAAAATTTCAGAGAAAAATGTAAGTCAAACGTGCTATTACACAAAATTAACACACAATGTCACATCCAACGCATGGTAATGCTTTTTCCAGGCCTTTGGAGGCTGCGCAGGCCTGGAAAGTCGAGTTAAAGTAAGAATAAGGTCATCCCAATGAGGAAGAAAAAAATGAAAAGGCGGAGAAAAATGAGTATAAAAATTTCATAAGAGTAAAATGAAAAGGTCATGCTTCTCAGATTAGTCCTCAGCCCCCTCATTCGGTACCTACAAAATAACAACAAAAGGAATAAGAAATGAAATTTAAAATTTCATACGAGTGAAAATGACATGTACCTTATAGTATCTGCCAACATTGCACAATCAATACTATAAGACCTTTAGTGTTCATAAGCAATCCAAGAAGTGTGTTTTGGTTTGCTAATATGTCATCTGGAGAAGCAGCGGTGGCTTCAAACATCACTGGTGCTGACCTATTTGTAACTTATGCAACTGAGGTAGAAGATGACCTATACGATTAGCAAAGACCACACCATGTAGGTCATTTTTGCAGTACTGCAGGAAAAAAATGGTTGGGACAAGTTTAGTAAATGTGGATGATATACTTTGAGGGAAATGACATGGAATAATATTAAATACGGAGGCGGGTTTCATTGTACATTGTACCATACTACCATCGAATCACATCCCTTCCGGTTGCTTGAAATTCATTCTTACTGGTCAACAGTTGGATTTGTAAGTTCTCTAATTTGATTAACTTATTTTATAATTTTGGTAAGGAAAATTCTGAAGTTCTGATCAACAGTTACTCAGTACTGCATCACATTGCACAGTGAATTACAAGATGACTTCCAATTTCTCAGTTGTTTTAGGGTGGGATTTGAATAATAAAACTTGGCTTATTTTTGATCCATTTGTACGTTCACTCTTTGATAGTTGGTTGGAGTTTTCTATCCAGGGGAACCATAAGCTAACTCAATGACAATTAGTTTAATTATCTACCTAAAATACAAGGATACTCAACTCTAACCCATACCATGTAGTACACATGATCATCATACAATTCACCTGTAGTTCTTATTTGATGATGGGAGAGTTTCATTTAGTAATTCTTATACTATCTCTCTGTACCAATAACCTAAACAACAATGTATTTAAATCTAAATTTCCAAACTTTATTTTCATCGGCTGATTCGGAATGATGTATGGAGGTGTATGTCTCGGGTTGTGCTCATTTTGGTATGAATTTAGAGTTTCTATGAATATTCCTACTTAAAATTAAAGCATTTCAAGAGTTTAAACTCAACAATTTACCAATAGTAGTTTTAACGACTATTTTTCAAATCGATAGATGGTAGTGCTATACGTGTCAGATTGTGCATCTTTAGTATGAATATAAATCTTTGTAAAATGAACATACCATCGGCTCGTCCACTTCAAACGTATTATCGTCCGGATTCTATAAAAAGTTTGGTGCCGAAATTTCAAGATAGCGTGAGAATTATCATGTGAACCTATCCTCCTTTTTGATTTTTATATTTCAAATGATTGGATGTTGCTTTAATTGCTCCAATTGTGGCATGTGAAAAAAACTATAACCCCCCTTTTATATGGGTTCAACATATAGAAGCCCCACTAAATGGATCATTCATTATCAACTCCATACTTTAGGAAAATGATATTACTAGGCCCAAAAAATCAATTTTTCTTCAGATCAGGCCCATAATTAATTATTACGAATTTTAATAATAACAACACTACCTTTTTGTATATATACAAGAGAGAAATCATAATATATTTTCATTTTTAGATTTTCTCTCTCTCTCCTCTAGATGAGATTTTCTTCTGCAAAAATGGTTTCTCATCAGATTCTTCATTTCCAGATCTGAAACAAGATTTCTCTCCCGAAATCAAGTTCTCACACAGAACAACATCGTCAACAACTTTTGTTCTTGCAATTTCAGTGCATATCGGTGAAGAAAAATGAATGAAAATCTTCAACAACAACTAGAAATGAAGATTCAATCACCAAATCATGATGACAAAGATAAGTTCGATATATCTTCATCTTTTCATTCGATTTAAAATTCTGATTTGTTGATTTCCAAATCGATATCAGAAGAAAAAAAATTGTTTACTGTTGAATACCTAATCGATCTAATTTCATCTAGAAATATTCATTCAAAACATGATCAGATTATAAATCTATAGTTATTTCATCTTGATCTCTCTTTTGAGATTAAAATTTTCAAAAAAAATTGTCAACAAATTTTCTAGGATTTCGAATTGAAAATCGATTTAGCTCTTAATATATATTTCTGATAGAAAATCTAAGTTTATTTCTGAACTCAAAGCATCTTAATCTCTGTTACCCGTCAAATGAGATCGGAGATGGAAACAACACGATTATTCTTGAATCAATCGATTCATGTAATTTGAATCTAGGCACGTTTATGTTTCTTATTGTTACCGTTGATATTGTTTTTGTTATTTTTTTAGGTTCGATTTATTGTTTTTTATATTTCAATTTGATTTTATAGGGTTGATTAATGGTGTTGGTGATAATTTTGATGGAGAGGTTGAATAATAAGTGGATAAACTTGAAGGAGAATATGAGAAGAAAGAGGATGAACCATGTTTAGTTTTTGTTGCTGGTGTTGGTGGTCGTCATAGGTTTGAGTTTACTATTCTTTCGTTCAGAATTTGATTAATATTTCAATATGATTGAGTTTCTCATTTTGATGATGATGCATAACATGTGTAACTTTCGTCTACACATCCAAATTGCATGTGTAACTTGCGTCTAAACATCCAAATTGCATGTGTAACTTATGTCTACACATCTAATTAGCTTGTGTAACTTTCCTCTACACATCCACTATACATTAAATACTAGCTGAATAGAATAACAAATAATCTCATCAATATTTGTGGTTATAATTTGCAGACTCCCAAATTAAAAGTTGTTAAGTTGTTAAGGTTCATTTCAATTGTTTAAATCCTGTGGTTTGAATGTATCATATTGAAATTGTATAAACTTCATGGTTTGAGTTTACTATTCTTGTTCAGAATTTGATTTATATTTCAATGTGATTGAGTTTCTCATTTTGATGATGATGCATAACATGTGTAACTATCGTCTACACATCCAAATTGCATGTGTAACTAGTGTTTACACATCCAATTAGCTTGTGTAACTTTCCTCTACACATCCACTATATATTTCAACTTTTAATTGAAGTGAACCTTAACAACTTTTAATTTGGGATAATTGCTGGTTACATTGTTGTGTATTTGCTAGTTACACATGCTTTGAATATGTTCGAATGCATGTTATGGTTTACTTGTTGAAATAGAAGTATATGAGTTCAAGTTAACTATGCTAATACGATTGAGTTGTGTCAACTAGAGAAGGAAGTTGCAGTCTTTGGTTGCAGAAACCCTGAAGAGATCCCATGGGCTGAGACTGAAGCTGGATACATTGTTGAGTCAACTGGAGTGTTCACTAACAAGTACAAATCTGCTGCTCATTTCAAGCTTTGATATTATCCCATACTATTTATTTTCAAACCAAAGTTCCTTTTGAGAAATGAACTCCTACTAGTCAGTTGCATGTGTAACTTAAGTATGTAATCCTGTAGGAATTGCTTTCTTTGAGATATGATGTTGATATGCATATATAACTCCTATTTACACATGATATATGCATATGTAACTGAGGACCAAGTGAAGAAGATTGTTGACACACCAATGGTGCTGAAATTGCATCCATAGATGTTGTTGGTGAGTGGATGTATTGATAATCTTGTGAATATGTTATTACATTTGATATTTCTATGGATTAGAAGTATTTAAATGTAGTTGGGAATGTTTTTTGTAAAGAGGTTGTGGTCAGTCCTCCACTTGTGTTCCTTACCTCGGCTAAAAGTTCATTATATCCTGAGATTCAAGCGGATGCTTGCTGGGTGAAGAAAGAAGGTGCTTTCACTGGTGAAGTTAGGTATGTCTGTGTTCAGCCTTTGCGCATTTGATTAATTACTTTGCAAATCTGATCATCATCTCATATTTGATTTAATTTATCCATCCATCCATTACTAGCCATATGCATGTGTAACTCCTAGTTACACTAGTCATATGCATGTGTAACTGGAAGTTACACAAGTCAGATGCATGTGTATCGCCTAATTACACATGTTATATGCATGTGTAACTTTCAGTTACACAAGTCAGCTGGTGTAAGCTTACACGATGATATGTCTCTATATGATTCTTGGTTCATTTATGATCAATGTATGATGGAAAATATTGAATGGTGTTGGCAATAATTTTGATTGCTTTATTTGTTTTTGAATTATTTTTTGTAGTGGATTGACAGATACCTCAAACTACACAGAGCTTTCTCAATAGTATCAGAAGTACAAGGATAAAGGTTTGTGTTTCAATTTTTAAAAACCAGTACCTTTGGTTTATTTCGTCTGAAACTTATACAAGCAATTCACTGGACTTGACTTATAGACTAGCTTTGGCAATTGATATCATGAGATATATTGACATATTTAAACTGAACAAAGAATGTTGTTCATGTGAAACCAATCCATTGAATATGCAGTTTGATTTGCTGTTTTGGATGATAGCCATAGGAAGTTCGAATCCTATTCTTTTATTGTTTGTTCGACTTGTTTCATTTCGTCGACTGCTTCTGTGAGGTTTCTGTTATTGTAATTGGCTTCCATTTAAAGAGCATGTTGTTGAGCTTGGATTCTGAGCTTTAATTGTCCTTTGGAAAGTGATTTGTAGGCTCTGTTATAGTTGTTTTCATACTCAGTTACCCTGTCTTAGTGTATGTATCACTTTTGAAGCTCTTGTTGTACCAATGTTGCAGATATGCAAGCATTTTTGGTATCGAGGAAGACAAGAATTGATGTGAACAGTTCTATTATAGGATGTGGTGGCTCATTTCTGGGATTTTTTTTTCTTCATATCAAGTGTTTTAACTCGTGTATTATTATCAATAACAACTTAGTACTACAATTGATAGACGGAGAAATTATTGTAAATAAATATTAAGGCTAATAAATGTAACTTTTGTATGTTTCTTTTGATGTGCAATTGTTATGGCATGTGTAATTGTGGACTACACATGGCATATGCATGTGTAACTTATCATTACACATGCATATAACTAATGAGTACACATCCATATGCATGTGTAACTTTTAATTACACATGCCATACACATGTGTAACTTGTAGATACACATGCCATACGTATGTGTAACTTCTGCGTACACATGTGTAATACTGAGTACACATCTATATACAAGTGTAACTTTGCATTACACATGTAATATGAATGTGTAACTTGTGGATACACATGCCATATGCATGTGTAACTTCTGCGTACACATCCATATGTTGGTGGTGGTCGGCGGGTGGTGGCGGACGTAGGGTGGCGGCGTCGGTTTTCAGTAGCGGTGGGCGGTGGTGGTGGTCGGAGGTGGCTGGTGGTGGTGGTGGTGGTCAGAGGTAGTATGACGGTGGTGGTCGGAGGTTGTTGTTGGTGGTGGTGGTAGGAGGTGGTTGGCGGTGGTGGTCAAAGGTGGTTTGACGGTGGTGGTTTGTAGCGATGGTGGTCAGAGGTGGTTGGAACATCATCACACTATATTTTAATAATTTTGGGCCTAAATTTAAATTTTATTTAATTATGGGCTTGACAATATGCATAAGGGTATCAACGTCTTTTTCTATTTCGGGGCCTAGATTTAAACTTCTTTTAATTAAGGGCTTGATATTATGGGTAACCCATGGGTCGGGCCTTAGCCTAATTTTCCCTTTCACTATTATTAGTTATATTATTTTTCATTTTTTTCTTTCATAAATGTGTTTTTGCATGGTAATACACGTAAGAAAAAAAAAGAAAAAAAAACTGAAGCGCACAAATCATATTCGGTTGTATAATAAGATAACACTTTTTGGTTTTGTTCTTTTACAATGAGAAAATTTAATATTACTGGCCGTACGAGTGTCTTTGAAAAAATTAGAATAAAAACAAAAATATTTATTCTATTATCATTATTATTGTAGCACATCGGGAGTACTATGGGAGCGGGGCGAAGCCCCGCCACACCAAGCCAACGATTCCCATTGGACTCGGTGCGTAGCACGGGTTACATACTAGTAATGCTAGAAATAGCATATCCAAGAAAACTTTCTGAGAAATATCAATTAAAACCAATAAAGAAGCTTTGATAAGAACAGTAAACCATACCCGAAAGGAACCTCAATAACCCATCTAATCATATATCACTTTGCTTAATCTCATAATGGTGAAAACATAAACCCTATGTTGCCGCCTCCCTCAACCCATAACCTAATCAGAAAAAGAAAATAAAGTTAGAATATCCAAAAATTGAAGTTTACTAGAATCATAGGAACTAAAAACAAATCAACAAACTGGTTTAAACATGAAGAAAATCAATTAAAAGAAAGGGTTCAAAGAATTAGATTGAAAGGACTAGACCATCAGAAACTAGGGTTTTGAAAAGACAAAAGAGGAAAAATAATATAAATTTTGGGACGCTTATAAGACAATTAGATCATTGAGAAGATCAGAATTAGAGCAAAAGAATTAGATTATCATAGAAGAAGAAATAATCGAGAGAGAAGACGAAAAATTGATCGGGGAAGATGATGGAAGAATTGAGATTGACTAAGTCAATGTCGCCTGACCAATCGCCTCAAAAATTTCCAGAGCTTATCTTGCTTTAACAATTTTTTATGTCGGGCTATCCTATTCACTAGTTTTCTCTCACATGTTTGAGGTTTCTCTGTCAAGAAGTGAAATGTAAATATATATATATTATTATTTTTTGATCCATAAATATCCTGGCATTTTTAGGGGCCACTTAAAAGGAATTAGGGGCCAACAATTTATACCCATCCAAGGGCAGTTGTTAAGGAATGCCCTATAGGACCTTGAAGTTACCTATATGCCCTTCCAGTAATAAAACCAAGAAAAACCTAATCTAATTTATTTCAACTCTTCTTCTTCTCCTCTTATTCACTTTTTTTTTTTGATAAACAAGGAACCTTTTTATTAATGAAAATTCGAGGTTACAATGAGTTTAAGATCGAAAATAAGAGAACACAAAGTAACAAGAACATATCGTAAAAGTACAATACCGACAAATCCGACAAGAGAAAGAGAAGGATTACCGGAGTAAGACAAATACAAGTATGAATAAGATCCGATTAAATCTAAAGAAGGAAGGTTTTTCTCGGAATTAACTTCCAACCATTTATTTTGTTTTTCTTCTATAGAAAGATGTGCTCCCAAAGTAGGAGTGATTTGTTCAAATTTATTGAAACTAGTGATGAAGCTTCCGTCGTCAAAAAGACCACCTATGGAGATTCCGTCGCAGGATAAGTTGATGATGAAGATTACGTCGCCGGAGACAACCAAGATGAAGATTTCGTCGTTGGAGTGCATGGAGAGCATCACTATTGATCTTAAAACCCAGCCCAATAACCAAGAATCGCCATTAAAGTGAAGATAAACCTCAAAAAAATAGATAAAACCACCATAACGGTGTATATAAGTAGGAAACATAATAAAAACTACACTAAACTACTAGCTAACCTAGAAAACAAGGAATAATGAAGAAATCTGCTCAGATCTAGTCCATTTTTGGACTAGATCTGACCAGAAAAGGGTTGTTCTTGATGGTTTTGTTGGAGAAGAAGGAGTGAGATAGAGAGGAGGAGAGAGAGATGAGAGATGGTTTTCACTACGAATTGAAAACGATAAATCTCCTTTTATTCACTCCCGATTGTGGAGAGAAATTCTTTTTCCATCGTTCTTCAATTCATCGTCGTCGTGAATCGCCAAATCAAAACATCGTCGATTCTTTTATAAAACGATGGGTAGAACTAATGAACCCCAAAGACCTCGAACTAAAAACGTTGCTCACGGTGTCGATCCAAATATTGGATTTGCAGCAAGAAATAAAGAAATTGTTACTGAAAATGACGAAGAACACGAAGAAGATGCATCCGCGGATGTAATTGGTGGTGGCGAATCTGATAGTAATACTCTCCGGCAACTTAAAATAGCCCCAATTAGGTAAGATTCTATCATTTTTTGGGTTTATGTCGCTTTAATTCAACGAATCGATGATTTTTTTTTTTAGGGTTTTCGGTTTTTTTCCCAGATTCGGGAGATATGCATGCTTATTAACTTCCGAATATAGTCGTTTTCTTCATTTCTCAAGAACATAGACAGTATTCGGAAGATAAATTTATATGTTTACTTCCGAATATTTTAGGTCATATCTTCCTGTGACCTAAAATGGATATAATCGGGAGGCAAAACTTTATATGCCTTCCGAATATGATAGAGGAATAGAAGATACAAAGTCACCGTAAATTGGCCAAAATCGGAGGTTAAATAATATTTTGACTTCCGAATATATTGATGTAGAGACACAGTAATCGGAAGTCCACTTGCTACCGAATATATATTTTGAAAAATTCTCATAGATTGTGATTTAGGCAAAATCTCATTTTGGGGCCAGTATATATTCGGAAGAGAATATAATGTGATATACTTCCGATTGTAAAATGTTGAAACTGAATTAATTTTGGGGCCATATTGTATTCGGTAGAAAATATTATTAATTACTTCTGATTATATAGGCTCAACAACTTAGAGTTTTCTGTATCCAAATGATGAATATTCGGTAGGTAATACATTAGTTTACCTTCCGATTGTTTTGTATTTGGGAATATAATTTTTTTTTTTACTTCCGATTGTGTACATTCGGGTTTTATTTGTGTACTTTGTTTCCGATTGTATAGTTTGTAAATGTTGTTCTTTATTTTGTTGTTTAGGAAAAGTCGAGCTAAGCAAGCCCACAAAACAGCTGACATAGGGCCTCGTCGAGCAGAGAGTAAGAAAGTGTCAGCTACTGCTATGAGAGAAAGGAGTGCTAAGGGAAATTCACGTGCTCAACAAGGTGTAAAACCAAGTGCTCCACAAAGCACTCAACAAACTCCTGATTGTCTATATTCGGGTACAATTTGTGTACTGTTACTTCCGATTGTTTAGAATTCCATTTCCTAATACTTGGTTTTTTATTTATATAGACATGGATCTATGACCACTTCCCTATCCTGAAGTTGGCCAGCGAGAACCCGGAGTGGCGCAAAGGTACTCCTAGAGGAACAAAGTATATCTTCGAAGACAACCGTTCTAGGTCAAAAGAGCAGTAGTTGATTCGCATCAGGGAGATTTTGGACCAAATGAAGGCCTCAAATATTTGCTTTGATCCATACAAGGAAGACCGAGCTAGTGGACATATAAATGCTCGGTCGGACTTGTCCCTTTATTTTGGACCGTTGTGGCACCCCACAAGATATGTGATGTACAACCCTTCAAGGGTGATGCGACAACACGGGTATGTACAACATCAACCAATGGATCATATCGGGGATTTCCACAAATTGGATTTGGAAAACTACGCTTTTAATGGTGACAATCTCACGATAGTTCACTCAGACCCATCTACCGTTATTGATAACTGGGATAAGAGGACAATTTTCATTATCAACCCTGGTAGACCTGTCACCCGAGGTGATGAAAATTCTACAGGCTATATGAGTTGGTATAGGAAGGTATCCCATCTTTTTGTTATCCGTGAAGTTAAATCAAAGATTACTTTGGCGGCGTCCACTTATAATTGTATAATCAAAGACAAACCAAGTGGTTATGATAGAATGGTGCGTATTCTTATGTTCTTTTCGTTTTATATTATGGCTATAAATCTTAGGTAATAACCGTTTGATGTTATGTTATGTATAAAAACAGGTGAATAGGTTCAAGCGTGTTTCCAACATGTTAATTGTGTTAGAGCACTGCTCGGTCGAACTCGCAAGCGTTGCTATCTCAAGCTTGTTGTCAAGTTTAGTTGCCAAAACTATAAGTCTTGATTTCTAGTCTACTTATAGATAAGTCTCGGATTAGGATAGAAAGTGTAGTTGAGCATTAGACTCCACAGCGTTCATCGATTGAAGACGAAGAACTACTAAGGCGATCTTGTGGAACTTCATCAACAAAATGTATGTGGAGACTTGAATTATTCTATCACTCAAAAGTCTATCTATTCTATCTCCTATTTGAGACAAAAGTCGTATAGCTATATAGACTTCGATTATACATATTTGATATTTCGAGCTGAGTTTAACTCGCTTACATATTTCTCGAAATGTGTGTTGGTAAGCTTTCGCTTTAACCAAAGTTCATCTTATATTCTTGACGAAAGTCAAAAGATGATCATGTGAAAATCGCCTTGTAACATCTTACATGATTTGTGTGAGACAGTCATTTGATGTAGACTCGGAATGTTTCGTATTGATCATTCGATCACTTGAAAATTGCTTCGAAGCTAATAGTTTGTGTGAGACAGCTATTGTCGTCTTCTAAGAATGTTTCAATGATTGAAATGTGAGTTTAGAACAAACACCATGATTGGATATAACACAGTATGCATACTTGTATGTTAATTGTTGCAAGATATTCCAAGTCCGGGAACCATAGTATGCATACCCGTATGCGTACTTGTTGGTTTATGAAAGTCCGGGAACTCAGTATGCACACCGGTATGCGTACTGGCGTGAGTTTCAAGTTCCGGAATTTAACTGAGGTTGGATGGTATGCGTAACCGTTCGCATATTGGCGAACTCAAACTTGGTCTGGCCACTTAGGTATGCATACCCGTTTGCATACTTGAGAAGTTTATGTTCTAAAATCAGTTTGTTCATGAACTAATACATTTATATAATAAGGAATGCAATCTTTTGCAAACCGTGGCTATAATGTTTATGA
Organism: Papaver atlanticum; assembly: GCA_023531105.1. Lineage (NCBI taxonomy): Eukaryota > Viridiplantae > Streptophyta > Magnoliopsida > Ranunculales > Papaveraceae > Papaver > Papaver atlanticum. The sequence continues at coordinate 6,921,737 of JAJJMB010017633.1, forward strand.
ATTGATTCGAGTGAATCAAAATCGATTTTGCTTCAATTGTGTCTTGTATACTTCTATGAGAATATAAAAAATTGAACAACTCTAGAACTAGTTTCATTTGAGTCATTTGAACTAGTTATGGTTAAGATGAATAAGGTTGATATGAAAGTGTTCATATGGCTAACTTCAGTTAACTATTGTTGAGACAACAAGGTGCACACGTTTAGGTACGGTTACTCATATCTAAATGAAGTCACTTTTCATTTGTGTGTAATAAGCTAAGTTCGATCTAACGGTTTAAAGATATTAGATTGAGTCTAATCAGGTTTTCATCTAATGGTGAATATTAAATGCTTTGTTACCAAGGTAACATTGATTGCAAACCCTGATTTGAAGACTATATAAAGGAGAACTCTAGCAACTGGGAAACCTAATCCCCACACCTCATGTGTGATACTAGTTGCGACTAGAGTCGATTATCCTTTAACCTTAGGTTTTCTCCAAAACCCTGTAGGTTAACGACTTAAAGACTTCATTAGGATTGTGAAGCCAAGCCCAACTATTTATCTGTAGTTTTATGTTCTGATCTTGCTGTTTTCTATCGTGATTGAGTACTATCTTCTCTAAGATTTGCTCGAGATTTAATCTCCGATAGGCAAGATAAAAAGTATTCACAAACATCTTCGTCTCATCGTTTGTGATTCGACAATATCTTGTTTCACCACCATAAGATTAAGATTATTGTGAGATGATTGATATTACTAAGTTGTTCTTCGGGAATATAAGTACGGTGTATCAATTGGTTCTTGTTCACCTTGATTTATCAAAAGACGGAACAAAAACTCTTAGGTATTTCTGTGGGAGACAAATTTATCTATTCAATAGACTTTTCTGTGTGAGACAGATTAATTTATCAAGTCATCGACTTTTGGTTGTAGCAACTCTTAGTTGTGGGTGAGATCAGCTAAGGGAATCCAGTGCGCAGAGTTCTGCTGGGATTCAGAGGCGTAAGGAACGCGACTGTTCCTTGATCAGTGTTAGATTGGTTAGGGCTCAACTACATTCCAGTCCGAAGTTAACTTGTAGTAGGATAGTGTCTGTAGCGACTTAATACAGTGTGGTGTTCAAATCTGGACTAGGTCCCGGGGGTTTTCTGCATTTTCGGTTTCCTCGTTAACAAAATTTATGGTGTCTGTGTTATTTTTTTTTCCGCATTATATTTGTTCATATAATTGAAATATCACAGGTTGTGCGTAGTTCAATCAATTAGATAACCCAACCTTTGGTTGTTGATATAAATTGATTGACACTTGAACATTGGTCTTTGGTACCGTTCAAGTTGTTTCTTATAATAATCAGGCTCACAGATTATATCTGTTTGATTTGCTGATTATATTGAGAAACAAAGATACAACTTTTTGATATATTTCCATTGATTGAGTCTGACTGTCTAGTTGATTCTCTTGGAATTATATTGGAGTTTGTCCATAAAGATTGCTAAGCGCAATATTGGGTGTGGTTGTTAGACCCCTGCTTTTTCAATCGGTATCAGAGCAGGCAAACACGTTTAAGACCTTAAAAGTCTGTGTTCATAGCAATCTGACTCTATGGATAGTAAAGTCTCGATAAACGCTTCACCAGGTTTTAACTCTGATTTTAGAGAAAGTTCTGAAAAGGTAGTTAATCTCCAGAAAAAGTTGGATGAACAAATTAGGATCAATTCTTATCTTATTGCAGAAATCGCAAAGTATAAGGATTTGAAGTCTGTCAAAGTTTCTTCAATGGATGTGAATAACCTCTTTAATTCTTCTCTGAAGAATTGTCACAAGTCAAGGGATAAGCGAGGTTTAGGATTTGTGAAACCTGATGTGACTCAGAACTACTCAGATGGGTTTGAAGATGTTGGTCCATGTATGTTCTGTGATTCTCGTAGTCATTTTCAACATATATGTACATCTTTTAAGAAAATTTTAAAGGTTGCGAGTAATCTTCATCAGAAAGCTAAACAACTGTTTACTTCTCTAAAAAGGTGTAAAAAGCTAACAAGAAATCCCAAACTGGAGAGTAGTGTTAGCATGGGAGCTTTTGCTCTAAAATCAACATCACCCTTTCAATGGTTCCTTGATAGTGGATGTAGCCGACATATGACTGGAGATCTTTCATGGTTTGTGAATTCAAGCGACTTTGAAGGAGGTCCTGTAACATTTAGAGATGGGAGCTGTTGCTACATAAGCAAGAAGGGGACGATCAAACTTCTGGGCGTTCTTGAAATCCATGATGTAGTTTACGTTAAAGGTAAGACTGCAAATCTCCTTTCTGTTAGTCAAATTTGTGACAAAGGCCATAAAGTTGTCTTCAATGCGAATGGATGTGACATTGTAGACAAAACTGGAAAAGTAATTTTGCAGGGAAATCGTGGTAAAAATAACTGTTATCTTCTTGATACTCAGTTTAGCAATTGTTGCAATTTGACTAAGGTGGAATCTACACATCTTTGGCATGAGCGTTTTGGTCACATCAAGTATCGCCTTCTAACTAAGATCATTAACAAAGAACTTGTTAGAGGCATTCCCAAAATCAATGCAAAGATTGATGGTGTCTGTGTTGCCTATAAAAAGGATACTCAAACGAAAGTTCCACATAAATCATCTCGAGATATTCTCACTAAATCTCCACTTGATTTAATTCATATGGATCTCTTCGGCCCTATTCAACAACCTACGGTTGCTGGGAAGAAGTATGCTTTAGTTATGGTAGATGACTACACCAGATTCACCTGGGTGGCATTTTTAACTCATAAAAATGAAACCCTTGGTGAATTCAAGATTATTGTTAATAGAATCCAGAATGAACAAGGTCACAAGCTAAAGAAAATTAGAAGCGACCGTGGAACTGAATTCAAGGACACTAAGGTGTTTGGATTTTGTAACAAACTGGGGATTATTCAACAATACTTACCACCCATTACTCCTCAAGCTAATGGAGTTGCAGAAAGGAAGAATAGGAACATTCAGGAAATGGCCAGGGTAATGCTCCATAACAAAAACTTAACGTTAAGGTTTTGGGGAGAAGCTGTTTTCACAGCATGTTATTTGATCAACCGTGTATACCTACGGTCGAAAACCCTAAACACTCCTTATGAGTTGTGGTACGGTAGGAAGCCCAACTTACATTATATCAGAGTGTTTGGAAGTAAGTGCTACATTCTGAAAGATCGAGAACAAAAAGGGAAATTTGATTCCAAAAGCGATGAAGGTATCTTTCTTGGATATGCGTCTGATAGTCGTGGTTTTCGAGTATTTAATCTTAGAACCCAAGTTATGATGGACTCTGCAAATGTCATCATTGATGATCTGAGCAATTTTCGTCATGATAGTCCTCCTGCTGAATTACCTCCAACTGAGACAATTGAGAAAGTCAAGGAAGTCCCAGAATCAGTTGAAGTTGTTCCAATAATCATTGATCCTGACACTTCTAGTGATGAGGAGAAGAGCACAGATCAGACCATTTCTGTTGAACAAGAAAGAGTTCCTCCGCGACACCTATGGGTTCAAAGGAATCATGATACTAACAGTATTATTGGAGGAAAAGATTCTACAGCTAAGACAAGAGGACAACTTCAAAATATTTGCAATTTTGGTTGTTATCTTTCGCAAGTAGAACCTAGAAATATTGATGAAGCTCTTAGCGATCCCTTTTGGGTGAATGCAATGCATGAAGAGTTAAATCAATTTCAAAGAAAAGATGTATGGGAGCTCGTACCTTGTCCCTCTAATATCAATATTGTTGGTACCAAATGGATATTCAAGAACAAGTCTGATGAATTTGGCACCATTGTCAGAAACAAGGCCAGACTTGTCGCTCAGGGATACTCACAGATTGAAGGTATTGAATTTGACGAAACCTTTGCTCTTGTGGCACGCCTTGAGTCCATTCGGTTACTATTAGCTCATGCTTGTTTCCTTAAGGTTAAACTGTTTCAAATGGACATAAAATCCGCGTTCCTAAATGGAAATTTAAAGGAAGAGGTCTATGTTTCTCAACCGAAGGGTTTTGAAAACCCTGATTTCCTAGATCATGTCCCCAAACTCAAAAAGGCATTGTATGGGTTGAAACAAGCACCTCGTGCCTGGTTCGAAAAACTAACTACTTCTCTTCTCAGGAAAGGTTTTTCGAGAGGTTTAGCTGATAAAACGTTGTTTACCAAGTGGAGTGGGAAAGATGTTGTCATTTCTCAAGTTTATGTAGATGATATCATCTATGGATCGACTTCTGAGAAACTTGCAAAAGATTTTCAAGTCTCTCTTGGTAAGGAGTTTGAAATGAGCAATGTTGGTGAATTAAAATTATTTTTAGGATTTGTTAATGATGGTTTTTAGTATAGGGCAAAAACTGTAAAAGTCTGTTTACCTGACCCGGCATCAGAAGTAGTAGACCTTGATATGTCTATATTCCGCAAGGAATTTGAAGAATATATCAGAATCTGATGAGTGCCTATGTCTCTCTTCATATTATATTGAAACTCAAGCTCCTAGATGAATTGTTCACTAGTATAGAGCCTAATGAGTATTTAAGCTCCTAGCTGCATTACTCACTAATGCCGGAGCCTGCCGAGTATTCATTCTATGCTATGTTCCCTAGCCGAACTCTTGATGTTGACATGACATGAAAATTAATGTTCGCTCGCAACTCAGTAGCATGAATTTCCCGAAGTGTCAGGATTAAGATATGCATGGAAATACTCAATTAGAGGCACGCAAGGTTATGATGCCTTCTGAAACATAATTAGTGATTTTGTATGAACACACAAAATTCACAAGAAATTGATTGATTTTGTGTCAGCTCACAAAATTCAATCTTTCTAACCTAATTTTATTAATTTACAAAATTAGGTTTTTTGCACCCTGCGCGATATTTTGAACCCTGTCGGTCGAAACTAAACCTAGGAAAACTAGGAAATTGATCCATCATGGAGCTAGTAGGAGCAAGATCCTACCAAAATCAGAAAACAAGAAATAAAGAGGAATTGTGGAAAGTAAAAGCAGCGGCAAAAGGAGGCGTGGACGCGCCAGTTGGCCGACCGATTGGCTTTAGCAGGCGCCACCTGTGGCCGGCTGGCCACGCTCCCTGTTTCTGCTTGCCGACCCCTTTTCCCATCGACCAATCAAATCGCTTTAAACGCGCCACACGCACTTTTAAATAATGTTGGAGGTTGGTTGGTCGACGCGCCTAATTCCTTAAGGAATCTAATATAGACGGCCCATGTCGGTCTTAAAACGATGACGAACGTATGTTTTGGCCAGTCGATTTATCAAGCTTGGCCGCTTCCTGACGTGCCCGGACAAGCACCACCATGCGGCCACATAGCTGATGTGTTTTTTAGTTGTAGTGGTAAAAAGATTCGTTGCTCGAACTTGTGAAGGATAACTTTAGACTTAAATTCAAAACTAAATAGAAAAATCACTAAAAATTATAGCAAATACTGACAAAGTTGATATCAATATTAAAAGAACACTGAGGCTGAGATTCCACTATTTTCCAAGTTCAAAGTGATTTAATCTAGTATTTATATTCATGCAATTTTCTCGTTCAATTTGATTCTAAACTATTGCAACATGTAGATTTTCAAAATAACAAGTGTAAATCCAAAGTATAAAGCATCAAAAACCTATGGCTAAGCATGCTCTATCAAAAGAAATAACAATTGCTTAACAAAAATCATTCAAACAATTATAAATCAAGGCAAATAATCATAAAAATAATTGAAATAAAATAAATAAAATAGAATATACCACTTTTTGTTGGAAAAATAGTTTCCTCTATCGCCTCAACAATGGGGTTTAGCTCCTCATATTAATCATAATCTCAAAATACATGTTTATGGCTCAAAAGTTGATTAAAAGGGAGAAAAGTGTTAAAACAACGGATTCTGCAGTTGCTGAAGGTCTAAAACAGAAGTCGGAAGTCTTGCTGAAGAGCTTCGGTGACTGCAGGAAGATGCGACCGTACCTCGTTGTCACTGAAAATAAGTCTGCCTCTGCAACTGACTCTGAGGGTCTTATGTTCTTCGTGTTCTTCGCAGCAGAAGCAGCAGAAAAGTTTATGTATCGACTCTAGTTGATTTTTTTACGCTTCTCTAAGGCTCTAAACTTCTCCAAACTCTCCCAAATTGTTCATATCCCTAAATATGACTCGAATCAACCTATATATAGCCACCAGACACAAAATTTCTCGAGTTAATCCACAAATCTTCTCTGTTTCCTTTTAGCAAAAGTCTCGAGATTTTTCTTCCCTGTTTTATCTTTTTTTTATGCGTCAACTTGGTTTCCAAACTCTCTTAAACTCTCTCAAGCCTGAATAAGGACTCCATACACTCCAATCTTGTCGTAGAATCTTCACAAACTTCTTTTACAAACCACAAATATCTTGAAACTATAAATACTCCCTGTTTTGTAGAAACTTGATCTCTATCCCTGTTTCATCGATTCTACCGCTCATACCAAGCCTGTCTATCCTTAACAAGGTTACCCAACGAAAATTAGCCCTTGAATCTCCTTAAAAGTCGTTCATAATTCTATCAAAAAAATTATGTTCTTTGTAAACAAATTTCCCGCCATTTTTTCGTTTTCAAAATGAAGGGGGTGACCTCCCCTTATCCAGAGAAGGAGTGCGAATAGCAAGTGGTCACCCCTTAGTAATTTGGGTGCCCCTTAGTAATTTTTTCCCATGAGCGCAAAAACCACTTATTGAGCCAAATTCGCCGCAAAAGCCCATTTTTCCAAAAACACCTACAAGAGATAAAATACCAAAATTAGTACAAAAATGGGTACTAACACTATACATAAAAGAGATGAAAATAGACACATAAATGCGTCTATCAATAGACGCACGCGCCACTTAGGGTTTTGACATGCCAAACCCTAATTTGGCCGGGACCACTATGCCGTCCTATGTCAAGTAATACCACCTAGGCATTAAGTTTGATACAGTAACTAGAAGCCAATATCGTTGAGTCATATTTGGATCTAACACAAATATGCCAAGATATAGTGGACGCAGCTACGCCATTATGCCACTGGTAGGCGCCAGTGCGCCATTGTAGCGCGGTTACGCTACTATGCTACTTGTTATTTTTACCGCTTTATGCGGTCCATGAACGCACCATGCTAAGGCTACGAATCGGCCGTCCTAACCCTTATTTTAGGCAGCCAATGAGCTGTGGCCACCCCCTTTTCCACAACGATCTCTGTCTATGATCAACGGCCACCCCATTTTCCATAACGAGCTCTGTCCATGATCAACGGCCACCCCTCTTCCATAAGGAACAATCGGCAACGTCGCGGCCTACCCATATGACTTCTAACAATCACCCAAAGATTGGACGAACAACTGGGAGCATTTGGTAAACAATTTTAGTATGAGCTATATTCCAAAAGTTTCGTATGGATGTCTAGCATAACATACTATAAAATCACATAAATCAGATTAACGAGCTAAAAGATACAGCTTAAAAGGCGAGCTAGGTCATGGCTGAAAACTGACAGAATTCCTCCTGAATTCTTCCTGAGTTTTTACTGTCGTACGGTTTTCACCTCCTAAACGAGATCAAAACCTAAATATTCCCTCGATGGAAGATAGGAAATTATTTTCTAATAAGAATGGAGTGGCGGATCGTCAAAATCCGAGTTCGTATGAGAATTCTACAGCAGTTTTAGTGAGGGTCTCACATCTGAATTTTCTGATTACGAAATTTCATGAATTAGCACAAACTTCTGCAAATCATCTCAGCCATCCAACTTGTCTAGCCAACTTAACCGGTTTAGATTTAATTTGGGCCAACCAATAGGATGTCAAAATGGCTACCAGCCACCATTCTCCTAGAGGGACCGATCACCACATCTTTAATGTACATAGATAGCTCCTGGCAGCTACTCACACATGACCACCCGCCACCTAGCTTGCGCGTGATTGGTAAGAATAACTAGGTCTTGCAAACAAGACCCATTCAGCATCCTGCTGCATATTTTCCACGAAAATACTCGAGACATCAAACATGTCACAAACTGGGGGATGTTCATCAGGGTATTGGTCTTGCGGTCTACAGCGTGCGGCGTGCAACACGCCTATTACAAGAAAGTGTCAGGAAAGGCGGGCAGTTAGTGATGATAGAGAAGTAGATGGATGAAACCACCCAGTCTTCCCCTCATAGTGGAGATGTTGTTTTCACCATCCTCACGATCCCACTCCTCCATCACTCAACTATTCTCAGTTCCTATGAGATCAGGGTGCGTGCAACTATGACTGATATAAATTGGTTTTCAACCTATTTCAACCAATAACATAGTTTTGGTTAACAACACAGTATCCAGAAAATCATCAAAGAACTGATAGCTTACATTCTGCAAGCCTATTCCATATTCTGATACAAGTCATAAAATAGCCACAACTTCAAAGTTAACCATTCTGATCTCAACACCTTCTTCGCTTCCCTCCCTAAGATCAACCCTTCTCCTTCATTTTGTGACCGAAGCAAGACTGGAACGGCCATTTCTTGGTTTAGGCCAGGATTGTACAAATTGATCTCTGGAATCTAAAGTACTCCCGTGCAGTGCATTTGTTTAGGTGTTTGGATTCGTTTCTCATCAACACACCCAAATTTACCAAAACCAGCAGAATCAGTTTTTACCCCAAAACAACTGGCGACCACAGTGGGAGATTAATCTCTCGGTTGCAAAAAATCATTTTCCCTATTCCATTTTCAACTTCCTAAATTTTTCAAGATGGTTGATCTTAGGAATGGTTCAGAAACCCTCAATCCCAGTTTTAATTCTCCTAGTACTGACAATACTTCACATGTTATTCATGAATCCATTCTTTAATTTAAAACCCTTGTCGAGGCTATGGAGTCTCAATATTTAACAACTATTCATGATCTGATGAAAATCCTGAATGATATTGTCAAGAATCAAGCTACCATTGTCAAGACGCAGGACGAAGTATTTACGCTTTTGAAAGTCCTCACAGATCAACTATCAAAGGAACCAACACGTATTCATTCTGGAGGAAACGTTATCGACAATTCATTTAGAATCAATACTGATGGTAGTAGTCCTTCTTCCAAGATTCATATTCCTATTCCTGGTGGGGAAGATGAAGCCTATGGTCACGTTGAATGGAAAGGTAGCCACCAACCTAACTTATCTGCTCATGAAAATCAAGAGATGTTTCCTCAAACTCAGAAAGAAGACTCGTGGGATTTATCACATTCTCATCAGAGTCCTTGCAATGAAAAGGTGATTTCATTATATGAGTCTTTCTTGGAAAATATCAATTCCTATATTGCATCAGAAGCTGCTAAGAGATCCGCTGCTACTTTACTCAGCCGATCCGAACCGTCCCAGAATGAAAAAACTCGTAAAGATGTTCAGGAAAGCAGGCGTCCTTCCAATAAAAGATCCAGCCTCCATCCAATCACTAGTGAGGGTGGAAAGAGAAGGCATCTGGGGAACGGCTATCAACAACCTAAACGTGCGGCACCAGCGCAGCAGACAACTAGAACCCTGAAGGCTGCGCCTAAGATGCATGCATAGCAACAATAAACTGGAGAGGATGCTCTAAACTTCCCGTTTCCGATTGAAGAGGTAATCGAACTCCTAGAAGCATGGATTCAAGATGATGTTATCAAGCTACCTCCTCTCAGACGTCCACCAACTGAGGAAGAAATGGAAAATCCCAAATATTGCCATTACCATAGGTTCGTCAATCACCCAACCGGTGACTGCAATAAATTGAAGCGCATTTTCAAGAGGAAGGTGGATGCAGGAGAACTCCAATTAGGCACTGAAGGAGTTTACAGAGATCCTCTTCCCGTCAGGAGCTTCATGATTTCTGGGGACTCCGTCCAAAAACCGTATAGTCCATGATGGAGCATTTATGTGAGATTTTGTATTTTTTCCAAGGCGCAGTGTCAAGACATATTTGCAACCCTCAACCGTGTTATATCAGGCAAGAAACAATATGCGAGCTTCCGCACACAGGGAATCATGGAAGAGCTGCTTCACCGAAAATAAAAGAGGGGAAATAATAGAAGGAGAAATAAAACTTAGGTATATAAGTTATGTGAAAGGAAGAAACTCATCCTTTGGGTCATAGCGGCCGATCAAAGCCTTTTAATGCTTGTGGTCATGGATAGCATCACCGCCTATGCTCACCTAAAGCTCGTGGACATAGCTACCACTACTTATGCTTCTTCGCTCATCCAAGATTCATGGTCGTGGTTACCAAAGCCCATGACCACCATCACCACGCCTCTCCCTGCCGTGCCTAGAGCCACCTCTCGTCCCTGCCAAGATTTATGCCTGTAGTCACCACTCCTCCCTGTCAAGGATAGTGACCGTAGCCATCCAAGCTCCATTCAACCTGTTTTGTTCCCACGAAAACGCAGTCCCTTCTGATCATAGTTGCTGCCAAGAACCATTGCTGCTCGTTTGTTGATACCATCCAGAGCTTCACCATAACAACAACGACTACGGATAAAGGTAATCCGAACTTATGCATATTTTATTTTCCCATGGAGAAAGTAATAGAGTCACCAGTATGGATGCAAGATGGTGATGTCTTTATCATGGTCAACCCACCGACCATACAAGATAGAATCACGTAAACCACACTTGGGGACTGAGTCTCAACACGGAATCCCTTCACTGTCAAGGACCTCTTCAACTCAGAAGAGATGGTCAACCAATAAATCGTGACAGGGTCATCACTCTTCAAAGATGTATCGTAAGGGTATCATCACCCCCTTGTCTGGAAGGCGCATGACCAACAAGAAGTATTTGGCTCAACCATCCATAAGCGTTGTTGTCAGTGAAGAATCAAAGAGGAAAGTCGCGCCTTAGCAAGCCACACATACCAACCGCATCATTCCTGCCACATCACCTACTCAGAACTCAGTACCGCCTACCTAAGGACTGCACGAAGCTGCGTATAACCAACCACATCGCCGACAAAGTCAGATTCGGTGTTTCTAGATTTCCAATTTCCTATGGAAGGGGTGCATGGGATGCCAAAAGTTTGGATACAATACAGATCTATCAAGTGCGACTCTCGTCCATTGATCAACAAGTGACGAATCCAAAGGATTGCCTCCTTCGTCAGTTCATCAACCACTTTACCAGCAAATGCAATGGAAGTACATATTTCAGGAGAAAATAGGCTCAGGATAATTACACCTGGGGACTACAAGCATAGGATGCCTTCACGTCCCTCAACCAGGTTATTGTTGATATCAGTATCATCACTGTCAAATCTTTACGATCCGCAGGAATTTCTAGACATAAAGCCGTACACATGCATCGAAGACTCCAAAAGTACGCCGCAAAGATATTTTCACATATCCGGCCACGCCATCGGATCTAGCACGCATCTACAACTCCTTGCAAAAATGCATTGTATTCCCAAGACAGCTAAAAAAATACAGCTCTAGTAACCAAACAGAAGTGTAACTGAGGACTGATCATCGCATCTCATTCCATACAACAATCCAAGATTCAGAAGATGATTCAAAGGATGTCGCTTGGAATGAATTCCTTGAAGACTTGATAGCAGCACATCGGCAACGGAACGCCTCTCATCTCGTCTACTTCACTCAACGTCTCCGGAAGATTTTTCCCATACAAGCCTTCCAAGCATATCATCATCGCAATCAGAAAGGAAAGAATAGGCTTATGAGCTAAAGAGTCAGAATAAATATAATTTCTTTCCATTCAATGCTCAGGAGTTTAAAGAACATTTTAATTGCGACTCAGCAGTCCGACACCAAACAACTTAAAGTCAAGGCCTCTTGCAATTTAGCGCAATGGAGTTTGGTAAATTTTGAAACCTACTGGAGAGGTTGGATGCTCATGTTCTGGAGACAGAACCTTATTACACATTCCGGAGAGGATCGATGGAGTTCACTCAGGATTTGATGAATTTTCAAATCCATGGAAGTTATACGTACAACTAAAGTTCATACTTGCAAAAAGAAGAAAGAACAAGATGTACTTACCTTGCTGCCGACGATTGGCACGCTCGTGATGGAGCTTCTAATGGTGACGAAGAGGATCCGGCTGCTACAGATGAAAGCACGAAACCAGATGAGCAACAAAAAACAAAAGAGGGTTGATACCCCTTTTTATACGAACAGAGTTTCCAGAAGAAGGATTTATTTTTTCTCCATGAACGGGAATAGATGGTTGGGTCCATAGCACTCATGCTCCATAGCCGAGCTAGCAACACGCTACTACGAATACCACTGGCCGCGCGGTCCCGTTGCTGAAGGACGATTAAAATTTTCCTGGTAATATACACCTGCTTTATCTTTTAAATTTTAATTTCATCTGTTACCATCTAATGCTTACCCCGCAACAATGTAACTGTTACGTGCTAAGTAGGGGACTTAATGTTGATGGTGGTTTTTAGTATAGGGAGAAAACTGTAAAAGTATGTCTACCTGACCCGGCATCAGAAGTAGTAGACCTTGATATGTCTATATTCCGCAAGAATTTGAAGAATATATCAGAATCTGATGAGTGCCTATGTCTCTCTTCATATTATATTGAAACTCAGGCTCCTAGATGAATTGTTCACTAGTATAGAGCCTAATGAGTATTTAAGCTCCTAGCTGCATTACTCACTAATGCCGGAGCCTGCCGAGTATTCATTCTATGCTATGTTCCCCAACCGAACTCTTGATGTTGACATGACATGAAAATTAATGTTCGCTCGCAACTGAGTAGCATGAATTTCCCGAAGTGTCAGGATTAAGATATGCATGGAAATACTCAATTAGAGGCACGCAAGGTTATGATGCCCTCTGAAACATAATTAGTGATTTTGTATGAACACACAAAATTCACTAGAAATTAATTGATTTTGTGTCAGCTCACAAAATTTAATCTTTCTAACCTAATTTTATTAATTTACAAAATTAGGTTTTTTGCACCCTGCGCGATATTTTGAACCCTGTCGGTCGAAACTAAACCTAGGAAAACTAGGAAATTGATCCATCATGGAGCTAGTAGGAGCAAGATTCGACCAAAATCAGAAAACAAGAAATAAAGAGGAACTGCGGCAAGTAAGAGCAGCGGCAAAAGAAGGCGTGGCCGCGCCAGTTTGCCGACCAATTGGCTTTAGCAGGCGCCACCTGTGGCCGGCTAGCCACGCTCCCTGTTGCTGCTTGCCGACCCTTTTCCCATCGACCAATCAAATCTCTTTAAACGCGCCACACGCATTTTTAAATAAAGTTTGAGGTTGGTTGGTCGACGCGCCTAATTCCTTAAGGAATCTAATATAGACGTCCCATGTCGGTCTTAAAACGATCACGGACGTATGTTTTGGCCAGTCGATTTATCAAGCTTGGCCGCTTCCTGACGCGACCGGACAAGCACCACCATGCCACCATACCGCGACCACATAACCGCACGCGCCACTTAGGGTTTCGACTTGCCAAACCCTAATTTGGCCGGGACCACTATGCCGTCCCATGTCAAGTAATACCACCAAGGCATTAAGTTTGATACAACAACTAGAAGCCAATATCGTTGAGACATATTTGGATCTAACACCAATATGCCAAGATATAGTGGCCGCAGCTACGCCACTGGCAGGTGGTGGTATTTCAAAGTTGTTGTAGTAAAAGATTCGTTGAGACTTTTGAAAGCAGTAGATTTTAGACTTATAAAACTTAAAAATAAAGAAAACTTAATGCAAAATTAATTTCAAGATATTAAAAATAACCAAGACACTGATTCCACTATTACACATGAATGAATGATAGTAAATAATCCAAAACTCTAATTATCTTTTAAGTCCCTTATTTCTTAATTCACAAATAATCAGGAAAATTCTCAAATATTAATTGTATTCCCTAAGCATAGATTATCAATTGACTAAACAAAGTATAACCTTTCAAATTGAATCACAACTGATTAAGAAAATTATGCAAACAATTTAGAACTCTGTAAAAGCAGTGATTGAGTGAATTATAAATTATAAATTAGAGAAAATAAAATAATTACCAATTATTCATGCGTAAATAGCTTCCTCATTTCCTTGGTTGTGGGAGAATTAGCTCATCATCATGTTGGAAACTCGCTAAAAAGTTGATTTCATTGCTCAAAGTGTTTACAAATGATGAAATGGGAGAAAATGATTAAAACCGGGTTTGTAACAATTATATTTGTTACAAACCAAACTGTTACAGAGAACAATAAATGTGTACTGTCACTGACACTGTAGTATAAACGACAGTTCCTTGTGCGTCTTATGTTCTTCGTATGTTCTTCACCAGCAGCAAACTATACTTCTGCAACTCTGATTATTATTTTTTGTCTCTGTGACGTTCTAAACTGCTTCCCAAACTCTCTGTCACCCTCTATACATCCCCAGAACCATATATATACTCTCGGGACCAAGAATAATGTCTCATAACTCCACAAAATCTCCCATAACTCGACAGCAAAGAAAATTATTCTCGGGAATATTTTCTTCCCTAATTTATCTCCTCATGCGTTGATTTTATGCTAGCACACTCTAAACAGGTCCATACACGTTCCATAAGTAGTGTAACAAGCTTTATACTCGTGCAAACTTTCCAAAACAATATCACAGGGCATCCCGAGTATCCTCTCGCCTCTGTTTTGCCTCACTCGAAAATATAGTTAATTCTAATCGAAGCAAGCAACCATAAAACGCCTGTTATGCTCAATCAAGTCATCCCAATCAATCTCGTCCATTGAGTTTCTCTAAAACATCTCCAAAACTCGATCCAAAGTTCTGTTCTTCCGCTGCTACTATTTCCCGCCAAAACTGAAAATTCAAAAGAGGAAGATGATGTTGGCCCCCTATCCAGAGTAGGGGTGCGAATATCCATGGGGTGTAAACAGTAACAAATGTGCCCTTTAGTAATTGAGGAGGCCCTTATCCAAAACTGGGGTCCATTTAGCAGCTGTCCTCCGGGGGTGCCATTAACAACTTTTCGAGCCCAATTTTCCAAAAATGTTTATTGCCCAAAAATACCTACAAACACACAAAACGCCATAATAAGTACAAAATCGAGTACCAACAATACAGAAAATTGAGGACAACTTAGACACAAAAATGTGTCTATCAAATACCCCCAAACTTATTATTTGCTAGTCCTCGAGCAAATCTAATCTAGAAAATAAAATTCTGACTCACTGTCGAAGGCATCACGGCTACACTAAGCACGTGCAGCAAGCCGTTAAACCGTTAGGTGGCCCTAGCGGCCGAGTGTTGTCTCGGGAGGGTTTACCAGAGGTGTACCCACAAAACCTGATACTCCTAATTGGTCACAAGTATACAAAGAGCTATGAGGACATACATATTCCCAACCTCTCTCCAAGTAACTAGAATGCCAAAGAAATTAAAGGTATCATCTCTAAAGCTGAATAAAGAATAGGGGAGACACATCCGCAATACTGCTAGATAAAGAGATATCCGCTACACAGCTAGATAAACATTGTAAGATGCATCCGCTTTACAGCTGGATAAGATTAGGAGAGAGATAAAGATGAGAGGGACATCTGCTACACAGCTGGACAAATTACGTGTGATGAGTTGAACCAGTGCTAGAAAGATCTTGTGCCAGATGGAAAGTGATGTGTTTTGTAGTTGTAGTGGTAAAAAGATTCGTTGCTCGAACTTGTGAAGGATAACTTT